>JAMJFZ010003871.1:0-90000 GCA_026225945.1 Cricetomys ansorgei | reverse complement strand
CTATGAAAACCTCGAGCCAGTGAGCATGTTCGGAAAGACTAATGGTTACATCGCCTAGTTCCAAAGCAAACCCGTTCTGAAGTCAGCCAGGCGTCACAGCCACAGCGAAGGAAATGCCCTGATGTGGACATGTTTTTATGTCTCATTTCTCAGTTCTTGTTCTGTTCTGTTAGAACTACCTTGAAGGGCATAGGGCTGTGCATGGAAAACATGGCAGAGAGGGCGTTGGGGCCGTCAGGGGCTGTGGACAGGTGGTATATAAATCAGCTGTATTCCTCATTACCAATGGGATGGGTTCACTTTTTTTTCCCCCTTGAGAATTGTGGAAAACCAGGAAAAGTGAGCTATGATTTTTTTCCCTTTTCCAAACAGGTTCTCTCTCTGTCTGTCTGTCTCTCTTTTCTCTCTCTTTCTCTGTCCCTCCCCCCTTTAGTTTTTTTACGACTTTTTATATGATTCACATGCTAAAGTCAGGATTATGTTGAGTTGAATATATTTTAAGTATCAGAGGTCTATTTTTACCTACTGTATCTTGGGATGTAGCCGATGGAAACACATGACTGTGGGTGTTTATCATGCAGGGAGGGGCACATGGTGCTTCTTCTGCATGGGTTTCTATTTGAACATGTGCCTTTTCTGAATTATGCTTCCACAGGCAAAACTTAGTAGATATCTCTATTTTTATATTGAATCTCATAATTGGAATATACAGAATATTTAAATAGTAGCTTAGTATCAGAGGTTCGCCTTCTCGGTAACATTCCTGTTCTCATTCCATTAGAGGAGGCTTTCTCTTTGGCCCACCCTTGACATACATTTGTGCTCCGTTTTTGTTTTATTTTTTTTCTCCTTTTTTTTTTTTTCTCTCTCCCAGTTTTCTCCAAAGACTTCTGTTGGTGACATTTTCATCCCATTGGTTGGGTGAGAATAGAAATTTAAAACATCACCATGAAACTCTGTGGGTGGGGGTGGGAGACAGAGGCGTCATCGTACCGTGGTGTACACCCCTTCTCACCCCGTCTTCTACTTTCTCTCATTTCTGTCTATGGTAAGAAGGATTATTTAAAGGTGCAATATGTGACTTAGTGGTTCACGATGCTCTGGGTTTATAGTAACGTTTTACTCAGGTTGGCATTTTATGTGTGTCTGTGTGTCTGTACATGTGTGTGTGTGTGTTTTGTAGTGTGGTGATCTGTGAACATTTCGGTGTGAACTTGGTGTCAGATTAACCCCTCTTCCCCCTGAAGTCCACTGGCTTTAGTCTCTATCTGCAGTGACACACACCAGTATCTACTGTATATATAAATACTAAACTCTTACAACAGTCATTCCTATGAATTGAGGTGTAAAAAGTTTGATTTGTATCAAAGATGTAATTATTTTTAAAACCTCTTTTCACTACACTGCTGCTGTAATTACTTTGATTTTTAAAGAAAATGTAGATTTTTTTTTTTTTTTTGCTTCAGGTGTGTCTTCACCAAGAATTTCAGAATTTATGTGGATTTATTTTATTGGTACATAATCTGTAAACTTCTCAAGGCATTAACATGACAAGATTTGTGTTTTTTTTATCTTGTGGCTCAGGTTATATTTGAAGAAGTTTTGAGTTTATTCTCTAGTAGGCAATGAAGTATATAAGGTCTTATGAAGGAACCGCCGCCAAGTCCCTGGAGTCCTGTGGCTGTTTTCCACAGTCATAGATCCTGCTGTATGCTTGGAACAATGGTATCCTGTTGAGGACGAGAGCAGGGTCTTCCCCGAAGGTCCTGGCCACTGTGGGCCCCGGTGTGGCCCGTCTTCTGAACTCCGCTCCTCGCTTCACAGCACTTTGATGGCTGACTGTACATGATCGCGAGTATTTTTAGGGTTACGGAGGGTGAAACGTGATGTGCTGAAAGCCCGTGACGTGGCTCAGAGCTGTAGTGCTGCCTGCGTGTGTCCTCTTTTCCCCTTGAGGTACCGAAGGGTCGAGAGGAGGGGTCATGACGTCATCATGCGTTTGGGGGGAGTTCTACTTCTCAAGTGGAAACTGCACTTTTTGCTAAATCCTTTGCATTTTGATGTTCATTCAGTGTCAGGCCCTTCAAGGAATGGGCTGGCCAGGGTAGGTTGAGCCCTTTGACTCAACTTCACTGGGGACTTTGACACTGCAGGTGTGAATCAGGGAAGTCATGCTGTCCCCAGGTGTGGAGTGAGTCTGAACGTGGGCTTGTTATTCCCAAATCCCCTGTCTAGTCTGCCCCTAGTATGTGCTGACTCCGGAGTGCTCTACAGAGGCACCTGTTCAGGCAGTAGTTCGGTGGATCACCTAGCTGAACTGTTGTAGTGGGTCGCTAGGGGTCAGATCCCGTGCACAACCTAAGCCCTGTCTCCACTGCCATGGGAAAGGCTGAGGAAAGGCTTGGGCCTAACAAAGTCCAAATAAAAGATTAGGGTCTCTTAAAAAAATTAAAGCAACATAATCATAAACATTCTGTATAAAAAAATGCAGACTGCAGAAGCCTCTGGGTCTGGAAAGTTCTTAGGCACCAGCCCCAGTAAGCTACTCTCATGTGTCATTCCAGTCCCAGGAGGAAGGCTAGTGGTAGAGAGGTCTGGAGTTCCAAATGGGCAGGTCACATGAAGGTCACCATGGCTCTCCACATCCGGAGGAGGACTGTGTGGTGCAGTTTGCATGGCATAGTCGTTGGAGAGGGCAGATTAACATATTGGTGAGAAGGATGCCGGACAGAGGCTGGAGTTGGTCAGAGGTGAGGGGAAGGTACTTCTCACTCCAGGCCCTTGCTGGAACCATGAACTAAAATTTGAAGAATCCAGTGAAATTGGAAAAGCAGCCAGTGTGGTGCTGCTGTCAACTGAAAGGGCTACAGACTGGTGGCTAGCTGCTTTGGAGGACCTGGACCATTGATATCTTCTCCTAAGAACAAAGGCTTTTCCTCCAGAGCTGAATTGAACGACTGGCACCAGTGGGACATTTGGTGTCTGTTCTCTGGGGCCACTTGTGATCTCCAGCCAGACTTTGGCACAATGGACCCTCTGGATTTGTGCTTTGTGAAGTTGGAGGCTCTGGGGGGGGGTGGGAGTGGGGAGGAGGTGGGGAAGGGTCAACTATGCAGCTGATTCATACTTGTTTTTCTGGGATGGAAGAAGCCGGTTTTCTTTTGCAATGCTTGATTGTGCTTGTTGCGCTAAACAAGTCTGGTGACTGAAGTCGATTCACCTCAAAACAAAGTCAGAATTCTGCGTTTTCAGACTCCCATGTAGCAACTGTGTGTTTAACAACTGTAGCTTTTTCTCCCTGGGGCACAGAATAGAAATTGATGTGGACTCTAAACTGTACTTTTCTTGTAACTATTTTGGAATGATGCACATTTCTAATGTCTGTTATACTTGTACAAAGTATTGCTATTGGTTGCTTTTTTTTTTTAAAGGAAAAAAATGGCCTGAAAAACTTTTTTTAAAGACTTACAAATACCAAATACAAAATATCTCAACACATTATGTCTTTGATTCTTTCTTTCCCTTTGGTCCCCACACCCCTTACTCTGTGTCTATACGAAGCACTTTGCTGGTTTTTTATACTTGAACAAAAGGAACCTCTAACAAAATCATGTTTCCACTGGAATTTTCTGTATTGTTTTCTAGGGCTACTGTTTCAGACACCACAGACTAGGTAGTTTAAGCCAAAAGAGTCATCTTTTGACAATTCTGGAAGCTAGAGATTAGAGATCAAGGGGTGCTGGGGCTTTCTCCTAGACTAGCCTTCTTCCCGTCCATATACAGCCTTTCCTCTATACAGGTCTGAGGATTCTAGAGACACTGGATAGGGCCTTATCCACACCATCTCATTTTACCTTTGATTACTTGATTCCTTCTTCAAACAGAGTCACATTCGTGGGTACTAGACATTTTACCCTTCAAGATAGGAGATTTAGAAGACATGGCTGCATGGGCATGCAGGGATAACGCTGTGGTTCCCAGGTACGCAGCTTGGTAGAGGTGTGCTCACCTTAGGAGATCCCCAGGAGTTTTAGAGGGTACTTTGTTGAGGTGTCTAGGGACTCTCATAATTATTGTGATACTGTAACAGTTTGATAGTGGTTTAATTTTATCTTCTGTGCCCCCTGAAAAAATGTTTTCTGTTGTTGATATAGGGCCTTATGTAGCTCAGGCTGGATTTAAACTCCCTGTGATCTTGAACCTCTAATCCTCTTGCCTCCACTTTCTGAGTTCTGGGAATAAGCGTGTGTCATTGTTCCTAGCATATTTTTGAGTCAATGTGAAATAAGATTTCCATATAATTTCTTTTAGTCTGTCCAAGTTGACCCAAGGGCCCTTTCTTTCATCACTTTTATGATTAGGCAAAAAGCACAAACCTGGCTCAGCTATTAATATAGTTATCCCAAACAGACTTACTCTCTGGCTCAGGGTAGACAGTGTTTTGCTTTTGATGTCCCAGATGTATGGTGGTACAAGAGTGGCACCAGTCCAAACACTGAACGTCAGGGCTTTATCAGCCATAGGTGGCAGAGAGCTGAAGTTTGTCACGAGAGCGAGGAACACACAAGTGTTGCTTATTGAAGACGTGGGTCTGCTCAGGAGGGCATGGGTTGACATCTTGGTAAAGCCAAACAAATTTAGACTCCACTCCTAATTGGGAATCCTCCCCCAGGTGCTTTAATCCCTGATGTCATCGGGCCATCTCATCTACTCGTGTCTCTGACCCTGGTGCTCACATGAGGCTAATTTGGTGTATTACTTTTCTCAGTGCTGTGACAGAATACCTGATCGTAAGCAATTTAGCTGACAGTTCCAGGGGTTATAATTCATCATGGCAATGGAAGAGGCTGCTGGTTGCATAGCATCTGTGGTCTGGAAGCAAAGTACGAATAGGAAGTAGGGCCAGGTTACATTTCCTCCCAAAGGTTCACAGCCTTACTAAATAGAGCCATCAGCTGGAGATCAAGTCTTCAAACCCATGAGCTATGGGAGACATTTCACATTCAAGCCACAATATTCAGCAAGAAAAAAAAAAAGATGTCAAACTTTTGGCACTTGTATCATTAAAATTCTGATGTGATACCATGCTGAGACACGGTGTCTAGAATGCATTGGTGGCTATTCCACCCCAGCCTTATGCCTAGCATGATGGCAGTGAGTTGTGCATTTTTGGACAAACCAGACATCTCTGCTTGAGTGGAATTTGAGGACCTATGGGAGAGACTGGGAATGAGAGGGAATCAAGCATGTAAATATGGATACACCATGATTTGTATCGAGGGGGGCACAAAGGGCAGACTAGAAGGAAGGGTGTGTGCCTGGGGCTCTGGGGCAAGAGACAATTTGGCAATTTGAAGAATAGTTGGGGACTAAGCTTTCTGGAGCTTAGCTGGTGAGGAAGGAAGGCTTAGCCATGGCAAGGAGATGGGGTGTTGGTCTATGAACAGCGGGAGCCATCAGAGTTTCACACTGGACAGTGTCATGTTTGTGTTGGTCACCGTACAGACAGTGAGTTACACAGGGAGACTGTCTTGGTCTGGTTTAGCAATGGTCTATGAAATGAATGATGGCGTCTTGGCAAATGGCAAGTGTGTACATGTGTGTCCCCATCTTCTCATACTGAAGTTTGAGGGGTGGGAAATTTTGGGAAGCGATCCTGTCAGGAGGGCAAAGTTTCGTAGCAAGTTTGGGCTGCCTGAGACCATGTTTTGAAAAGAAAACCAGTTAATGGCTCAGCGCTTGTAGCATAAAACTGCAACATATTTTAAAATGTGTTAATCTAGCTTTGCAAAGTTCCTTGAATGTTACTATGCAGTTTATCAACAATGAACAATTGGTTTGTGATGCTGGATTCTAAGCTGGAAAACTGCAGGAAACATTTTTTGTTCTAGCTGTTGTTGGTCTTTTAGGATCCAGAGCTTTGTTAGCATCTGGGGAGGAGTAGGGAGAATACATGTTTTAGGTTTCCTTAGCAAAATTTATGACAACCCTTATGCCCCTCTGGGATTTACAGGTCCTTTTAGGGCTGAATGTAGATCTCTGAGGCCTCTTGGAAAATGGTAGCTGCCAACCGGGGGAAATTTCCTGACAGCAGGTAAATTCACTTGCTGAAGGCTACAGTTTTATATGGTGCCACTAGATGGAGCCAGAGCACTGGGCCAAGGACGCTATTGAGCTGTGAAAGGCAAAAGAGGCAAGATCCAAAAAGCAACCAGGTCCTTCCCAAGCCAACAAGCCAAGGATGTGCTTTTGCTAGCCTTTCCAACCCACCCTCCCCTTTTATATAACATATTCATGGCAAAAATTTTAAGAAATTCAAAATGGAAAACAACAACAACAGAATATCCTACAAGACTGTCCCCATGATCTTGCTACCTTTTTAAAAATTATAATTTATTTTTCTTCTCTCATACAATATCCTGACCCCCCCCCCATTGTCCCTTCCTTCCAGTACTCCCAACTCCCCTCCCTTCCCCCCTCTCCCACAGATCCGTCCCCTGCTTCCCTCAGGAAACAGCAGGCCTCCCAGAGTTACCGCTGGAACAGGGCCAGCAGGAGGAAAAGGGCCCAAGGGGAGGTAAAAGGGTCAGAGACCATGCTCCTACTTCAGCTTTTAGGAGTTCTACAAGAACACCAAGCCAGACAACCATAAGATACATATAGGAGCAGGATGGTGGTGGCATCGGTGCACAGCTGTAATCCCGACGGGTTTGAGGCCAGCCTGGTCTACAGGGTGAATTCCAGGACAATCAGAGTTACAACTGAGAAACCCTGTCTCAAAAACAAAGATAAAACAAAGAAACAAAGAGATATTTGTAGGGGACCATGCAGGCTCTGTATCTGCTTCTTCAGAGGCCCCTCTCACACCCGGACAGGGCCATTTGTGACCTACAGAATGGAGGTGTCTCATGTTTGGAATCAGGTCATAAAACTGATGTTACCCCCTCCTACACTTCTTGTTCATGTCCTGAGCAACCCGAGGAGAGGCACATGGGACTGTGTGAGTGAGAAGCCTTTCAGGAGTGGCTTCCAACTCCTTGATGCCTTTGGATGCCAGAAGCAGGGACTCCAACTTGACCATGGCCTTGTCTTAACTTTCATAGAGTCACACCATACCCAGGTTCTCCTGATCCATCTGAGAGGCTGTTGCTGTTTCAAATGCCTGTGTTTGGAATCATTTGTTACACAGTCTGTTTCTTTTCCAGTTGCTGTGGTAAAATGCAACATAAGCAACATAAGGAGTCTTCCTTTTGCTCAAAGTTCCAGGTTACAGTCCATCATGGCAGGGAAATCTGAGGAAGCTTGAGGGAGCTGGTGGACTCATTATATCCATAAAATCAAAAGCAAAGAGCAATGAATGAATGCATGCATGGCACTGATCAGTCTGCATTCCTTCATCAAAAGCGTAAGAGTCCTTGCCTAGGGAATGGTGCCACCCCCATTGGGTGGTCTTCCTACCTCAGTTAACATAATTTCCCAGGGACATGCCCAGAGTCCATCTCCCAGGTGATCTCAGGTTTGGTAAGCTGACCACATTAGGTATTGCATACAACAAGAGATAAATAATATGAGCTAATAACACTGCCCCGCCCCGCCCCCCAGTCAGGGACACCACTGCTCACAGTTTGATCTAATTACAAAAGCTTTCAGTGCTTGTATTTTCTCTTTCTCTGCCTCTGCCTCTCCCATCTTCTCTCCATATTATATACTTAAGGTTTTTCTTTCAAAACTGTAGTAATATTCACACTTCTTTTGAAGATTATCAGACATTTTGCATAAAATGTTTCCATTAAAACAAGATAAAGCCAGAAAAATTCACCAATTACAGATTGATAGTTTAACAAGATTAAAAAAAGATGTGCTCACTCATATAACCAGAATCTAAATTAAGAGACAGACATGAGGTGTACCCTGTGGTACGCAGCTGATTGCACGCATGTGCACACATGTTCACGTATACACACTAAAATACAATAAAAATCAAACCAAAAAGTATCTTGTAAATATTAATAGTTGTTTTGGTTTGGGAATCTATACAATATTGTAAATACAGCAGTTTGAAGAGTTTTTGAGGACACAGGATCTTCATGTCCATGATCGTCTGTCAGGGCCTTCAGGAAGTACTAACAGCAGTGTTTAGATTTGACGAATTATGAGTTAGTTCTAGCAACAAAATGGTAACATTTGATTAGTTGTCTTTTGTTCTGAAACGCAAAATGTTTCATGTAGGTGGCAGTATGTGGCTCAGATTAATCATGTCTTGGGCAGGATAAGTAAATATGTCTGGATGACTAGGAATGTTTTATTGTTTTTCTTCTTAAATTTAATTTCATTTTCTTTTTATTTTTTTCTCACATATAACTCAAACAATACATTCTGACCCCTTGTCCCCTCCCTTCACTTCTCCCAGTTTCCCCCATCTCTCTTCTCCCTCAGATCTACCTCCCTAGTCACTTCCCTTCTCCCCAGAAGAGAATAATCCTCTAAGGGTTACCGCTGAAGCAGAACATGGCATAGCAAGATGAAACAGGGGTGGGTACTAGTCCCTACATCAAGGCTGGGCCAATCAACCCAGCAGCAGCAAAGGGGTTCCAAGGGCAAGTAAAAGGGTCAGAGACACCCCTACTCTCGCCTGTAGGAGTTTTGTAAGAATGGCAATCCAGACAGCCATAAGATATATTTAGGGGACTCTGCAGGTTCCATGTCTGCTCCTTCAGTCTCTGTGAGCTCCTAAGAGTCATTTGACTCTGTGGGACTTATTCTCCTGGTGTTCCAGACTCCTCTGGTCTACGCAATCCCTCTTCTCCTCCTTCTGTGAGGTTCCTGGATATCTGTAAGATGTTTGGCCCTGGACCTCTTCATATGCTCCCATCAGATGTGGTGAGGACTGGGTTAGGCACTGATCTATATAAGCAGAGCATGACATTAGAAATTTTCTTCGGGTTATCCAGTCTCTAATTTTTGGCCTGCCCTGCAGTTTCAGGCAGGGATTCCTTCCTTTGGCAGGGGGTTCTGGCCTTCCATTGTCCTAGAGGATCCTTCAGGCAGGATAGGCCAGAGGTCAGAGGTTTTGTGGCTGGGGTGGTGTTCCAGTCTCATCACTGGAAGACTTTCCTGGTTACAGGAGAAGGCCTGTTCAGGCTCCCTATTCCCCGATTACTAGGGAGCTTTGCTAGAGTCTCCCTCATAGATTCCAGTGAATTTCCACTGCACTGGGTCTTCTGATCACTCCCTACTTGTCCTCCAATTCTGGTCCCTCTCCTCGACCTGGTCCCCTCCACGTCCATTTCAGTCCTTCCAACAGCTGGCACTTCTTACAGTGAGCAGCTGGACAGAGGAGTGTGAGGTGATGCCCAGAAGATCCTTTGTCATATGAAATTATTGGGATTATTACCACTAACTTCTTAGCCTTACTATGTGTAGATAGAGGCATAAAGCTAAAATCTGTCACATTCTCAAGTTAACCAGATAAGCTGCCAAATAATGAGATTCTGAATGATACGCCAACTTGGATTTCCTAATTTGGGCTTACAACAGAGCTGTTGCTTGTCATTGAAAAGCCAGTGTGTAGCTCTCACAGGATTAGTGCAATTTCTCATAATGTTTCCTTTTATTCTTAGGAAATTTTGCAGGGAAGGTAGGGTATCATTAACTTCCCTTTTCACAGATGAACCCTTCATCTACTGGATAAAAGTTCCTTTTTAAAAATTTTCTAACAAATAATTGAGCTAGTGATGAAGCTGGAGAGAAACTGGAATTCTTTGGAAGTCCGTCTTTCATAATACATTGTCCCTTCTCTGGTGCTTCTAATCAGAAAGCGCTAGAAGGATGACTCATCCATCACAGGAATCCTAAGTGCATGCTTCCGAATCAACTAAGAGTAGCACGCACCATAGGAAATCACGGCTGGTTGTCACCAGCTTGGAATGAGAAATACGTTTAAACATTCAATGGGAGCTGTTGACAGTGCTATTTTATGAAATGATTTTTACTTTCTATGCATATATTCTGCTCCAAATGTCACATTTTTGGTTCCAGTAATTTTACTGTAAAATTTGGACTTACCACTAATACTTTCTCAGAAGAAGTGTATAAAAGTGTAACATAAAAAACCACCGTTTGACAGAAGTCTGCCTAAACCGAAAGGGAACATGCTGACATCTCAGAAGTTTACAACTCCTTGTTTTTATCTAGAAAATATTTTCATGTACTATGTTTTGATAAGGTTCTTTTCCCCTCCCTAAACTCTTCTCAGATTCCCTCCACCTCCCTCTCTACCCAATTTTATGTTCTTTCTCTTTCTGTCTTTCAAAAAAAAAAAAAAAAAAAAAAAACCCTTCCCCTCAAAAAACCCGAATACAACCTGTTGGACTTCAGAGATTCAAACTGGGACCCCCAGGGCCCAAACCGGAACGCCGCACCCCCACAGAGACTCACAGACCGGATATCGATGCAAATAGCAAGAGGATTTATTCCAGTATACTGGGGCCGTTCTAACACACAGGATAGAACCGACCCCCAGGAGCAAATGGTGAAGCTTTTTATACAGTTGAAACGGTTGTTAGGGGGCTGTACAGTTGCTAGGCACAGACTGAGTTGGGATAGGTGGATTGGTTCCCAAATTGTTTTCCCATTTTGATAGGTAGGGGCCAGTTAACCTCTAAACTGGTTGGTGCTAACATATAGCAAGGTCGTGGGCAACTGGGAGGAGGGAACTCCTCAGCCCAAGGCTGTGGGACCAAGATTATGGACCATCCGCAGGAAGGGGGGCACATTTTCTAGCCCAAGGCTGTCTAGCTGCCTTGTTTGTCTTAGAAAATGTTTTTCTTACAGAAATTGTTTTTGCTTTAACTCTGGGAAACTCTGGGAACTGTTCTGGGTCACACTGCCCCTGGCTTGGGCCTATACGATTTTGGTGTTCTTAGAAGCCTGACTAAAGTTTCTTAGGCCTGGGCAAGGGACCTGACCCCCACAAACCCACAAAACACAAAATGGAAGTCAAAACAAATAAACAAAAGAGGAATAAGACAAAAACACGCCCAACCAAAACCAAACCAAATCAGTTCCTGCTCCTCTGTCAAAATCATGGAGTTTTGTGTTGGCCACATACTCCTGTGCTAAATTTAAGATTAAATGCTAGTTCTTTTATGTAGGCAGAGACAGAAATCTGCATTTGAATTAAGTATCTGTGTTATGAGAAGTCAACTGAGTGTCCTCCAAGAGAATACAAATGTGGTATTGGAGATATCTATTCTGCCTTCCAGGCACAGAACAAAAAGTGCCTCTCCTTGTGTATGGAAAGTTTTCATGAAGCATTTAAGAATGAAGGAGGTAGAAGCTGCAACTTTTTGTATCCAAAATCTAAGGGACTCGCAACTTTTGACTGAGATGTGCAATTAAGAAAACTTATTTTTGTAGTTCAGAGTGGTATTGACCACATCCAGCTTCTTAAAAAAATATTAGCTGGTTCATTATGGATCTGTCAGTGAGGGAGCAGGTCTTGTGTTGGGTACTGTAGGTGCAACTTTGAGTTATGTGGGGTGCTATTATGTAGAATGTGGATCTAGCCACCGTAGACCATCGTGTTTTGGAGGAATCCATAGCAGAGCATATGAAGATGAACAAGGAGAACTATGGCCTTGGAGCTCAAGTGTGGAGACCAACTATGAGGTGATGGTGGTCCATCTACTGCAGCAACATTATGACGGCTGTAGAGCCATGTTCACCAGATCAAATGGGATCTAGATAGCAATGAGCTACAACCATGACTGCTTGGAATTTTAGTTTTCTTCCAGAAATTTCCTCACTTTCATCCACAGACCATGCAATATTGAGCTGCATGCCTAGGAAGAAGAGACCTGGGGGTGTTGGTTGGTATGGCCATTATCTACCATGTCTGTAAGGGCGTTGGCTAAGTAGTTGGCTCAGTGCCTACACCTGGTATGGATTCCATAAATGGTAGTACACCCTCTTCCATTTTGACCTTCCTAGAAAAGAAGTAGAGAGGAGACAAATAGCTTCTGTTTTCCTGTGTTGGCATGGTGACCCAGCTCTTCTGAATGTATTATTATGGAGCTGATGGGGGCAGTGGTAGATTACATTATGGTTACAGATGGAGGCTGGAACCACACTTCCTGGTTCATTAGTGATTTGAACTCATTTGTTTGTTTGCTTTTTTAGCCAAGTCTGACAAAGTGACTTACACATTTATTTCATGAGCATGTGCTCTCTAGGTCTCTAATTGTGCCCTTAGTTACAGATCTGAAACTCCTGGGAATCTCAAGGAAATAGAAAAAGTTCTCAGTGCTGAGGAGCCTCCATGGCATTAATTTGCTTCTTTGCAAACTTTTCTTGACTCTTTGCTCAGCTCCTTTGGGTATAATTAGTTGCCGATGCCTGTTGCGGTGCCACAGAACCTGGGCACAGGTCCAGAAGCAGAAGACTGGTGGCTGACCTCAGAGAACAGAGGGCTAATTGGTCCTTTTTCTCCTTGGAGACCAGTGTATTGGCAGAGATCATTTCCTGCTGAGCTCAGAGGCTGGTGTCTGAGCCTGGAGAGCTAGTGGGATCAGCACATACTTTTTCCACCTATAAGTGACATCACACACATAATTTTGCCACTTTGTAACAATGCATTTGGAACTTTTTCCAATGCCAATATGCATGGACACATTCATTATTTGTGTGTGAATTTTCAAGTAACACTTATTTTACTTAATAATGGCCCTATTCATTATTTTTTAATTTTTGATTATAATCTAATTACATCATTTCCCTTTCCCTTTCCTCCCTCCAAAATTTCCCATATACTCCTCCTTACTCTCCTTCAAATTTGGGTCCTCTTTTTTGTTAATTACTATCTCATGCATATATGTATATACATATATATTCCTAAATGTTCCTCAGCCTGTATAATGTTACTCATATTTATGTTTTCTGAGCTGACCATTTTGTATTGGATAATCAATTGCTGTTCTCTTCTCTGGGAAGATTATTCCTCCTACTATCAGCATTCTTTAGTTGCCTATAGTTCTTTGTGTAGTGTTGACAAAACAACACCTATAGATTATTTTAACAGCTACAAATATTTTATTTTGTGGGAAGTCACTAAGTATGTGTGTGTATATACTTGCATACTTTTGTGGTAGGGGATGTAAGTTAGTTAAGTATGAATATTAATGGAGCTTCCTCCAAAAACTAAAAACAGAACAATGTTGTGGAAGTTTATTTTTAGTTATGTATAAAATAATTGTTTTGTGCACTGTTGGGAAAAGGACTGCCTAGGTCTTGGTGTTTTGTATTGTCTGCAGGTGTTGGATTTATGTGGGGGATGTTTGATTGCTCATGATCTGCACATGCCATCAGCAGAACACCTGAAGAGTTCTGAATCAATAAAAACACCTGAGCCCAGGCTCTTGTGGATGCATTGTCCAGGATGGCACAGGCCAGGATAGTGAGATGAGATCTGGCAGGGTTTGCCCCTATAAAAAAATGCCTCCGTGTCTTCTTTGGTGACCCGCCCAGTAGGTATACAACTACACTGGTCTTCCTTGATGAGCCACCCCAGTTGGTGTACTGCTACGGAACTACCAGATTATTCAGCTGTGCAACATCTGAATATGTAGTGAACATGCCAAAGAGATTTCTGCATGCCCATGTTTATTGCTGTGCTATTCACAATAGCCAAGGTATAGCACGAACTTAGGTGTTCATCACGGATAAATTGATGCAGAAAATGTGGTATCTGTACCTGTATCTCACTAAATATGTTTTGGTGCCTCTATCCATTATGTTGTATACACCCACAACGGAGTTCTTTTATATTTGTTTATTTTTGTATTATGTGTATGAGTGTTTTGTCTGCATGTGTGTGCAAATGTGCATGCAGTGAACATGAAGGGGAGAAGAGGTCAGAAGGATATGGGAAGTCTGTCTGGAAAACAGATTTTTAATAAATGCAGGGCTGGGAGATGGTTCAGTGGTTAAGAACATTTGATGTTCTTGCAGATGACCTGAGTTTGGTTCCCAGCACCCAGATGTTTCACAACCTCTGTAACTCCAGGTCTATGGAAGCAGACACCTCTGATTTCTCCTTTCACTAGGCACACATTTGGTGCACAAACATTCCAACAAAACATTCATACAGATAAATCTAAAATCAACATATGTATTGAGCATGTAATAATCTGCTATACTTTTTCCATGGGATTTTTATCCTTTTTTTTAAAGATGGTGGCTTCAGGAAGACAGAGGAAGTATTCAGTGAAATCAAATCATCGTGTAAATATAAGATGAAGGAGAGGCATGAGTCACAGATGACTCCAAAGGTGCAAGCGTGAGGGATAGATGGCATGATGGGGCTGCCTTGCAACCCAGCCTGAGGAGTACCATCAGGTCATCCTCGTGGAGATGATGGCAGACCTCACAGTTCAGTCTCAGCAGCAGCTCTGTTCCCTTTTCAATCCCTGTGTGATGGAGGGGAGAGGGCAGATCCTGGAGACTCCCACTACTCAGGATGCAACATGGGTTTCTTGACTCCTATGATCCAGAGATGATGGAACTCCAATATTCCCAGTGAGTTGGAGTTTCCTGTAATTCGCTGCTGTTCACAGGGATGAATCATAAAAGAATTTGGGCAAATATTGTATTTGCTCTAGGTGTCTGTGCCATGGAATGACTGTTTTTACCCATATTTGTGATGTGGTGTTTCTTTTTCCTCTTTTTTTCTAGACGGCCTGAGTTTTATTTGTGGCTCAACTGCTCATCAGATGTGTTTCTTTGGGCAAGATAGTAGACTCATTTTTCTCACATATCAGTCAAGCAGCTCAGAGAGACAGGAGAGAGTTAAATGAATGAGTGTTTAACACAGTCTAGCACACAGCACATCCCAAATTAAAGGCAGGAATGCCTGAAGTTGTGGGACGAAAATGAAAACAGGGAGCATCAGGTGATCACATGTTCTAAGTTCCGTGGGGCCACTGGACTGAGCTGTAGCTTCTCAAGTCATTCCCATACTCGTGTCCAATCCCCTGCTGCAGTGAGCCCCATCCAGTTTCCCATCTCACAGTTAGCTGTTCTTTCTGTGCGCCCCATTCACCCGAAGCAGTGTCTAGTTTCTACTCCAGCTTTAAGCAGGCATCTTGGTTCTCTTGGGAGACTTCATCTCTTGTATCTCTTCCAGTTTTTACTATGAGAGAAACTGGAGGTGTAGTAAATGTATGAGGATGGAAACACCAGGGGAATAAGAGGCAGCAAAGGGAATAAAACAAAGCAAAGGTTTTATTTTCGTCACTCAGAACTGAACCCAGGGCCTCGCCTGTGTTAGGAAAGCTCTATACCACTGAGCTTACCCTAGCTTCAAAAAGTAATTTTAAAAGCACAAAAAATCTTGAGATTTTTCTTTTTTGTTTTATTAATGAGCCTTTTATTTCATTTTAGTATTTTGAGACAATGTTTTACTATGTAGCCCTAATCTGGTGTTGAAACAATGATGCCCCTGTCTCGGACTTCTGTCAGCTGGGGTGATAGGTGTGCACTGCTGTGCCACGCTGTAAGTGTCCTCTTTAATCATATCAAATTGAAAGTCTCTTTCTCTTCCTTTTTTTTGTAGACATTTTATTTATGTTTTAAAAAATTTTTTTCTTCTTGCATACAACTTATACATCTCAACTCCTCCTCCCCTCCCTCTGCTCCTTCCAGTTTTTCCCACCTGCCCTCTCCCTCAGATCTACCCACCCTATCACTTCCTCCCACCCCCTGCCCCCTGCTTCTCTCCAGAAAACACCAGTCCTCCCAGGGTTACCACTCAAACAGGACATGGCATAGCAAGATGCAACAAAGCCAGGCACTAATCTCTACATCAAGGGTGTGCTAGGCAACCCAGCAGGAGCAAAAGGGTCCCAAGGGTACCCAGGGAAAAGGGTCAGAGACTCCCTGACTCCAGCCTGTAGTAGTTTTTCAAGAACATCATTCCAGAGAACCATAGATGTAGTTAGGGTACCCTGCAGGTTCCATACCTGTCTCTTCAGTGTCTGTGGGCTCCTAAGAGTGCTAGTTAGTTGACACCGTGGGGCTTGTTCTCCTGGTGTCCTTGACCCCTCCGGTCTCTGCAATCCCTCCTCCCCTCCTTCTGTGGGGTTCCCTGATCTTTGCAGGATATTTGGCCCTGGGCCTCTCCATATGCTCCCATTAGCTGCTGGAGGGAGTTTCTCTGGTGAGGCCTGGGCTAAGCATTGATCTAAGAGCAGAGCATAACATCATTAGAAATCTTCTCTGGGTTTTCCAGTCTTTAGTTCCTGGCCTGCACAGCAGTTTCAGGCTGGGGTTCCCTCTTTTGGAATGGGGTTCTGTCCATTGTTCCAGAGGATCCTGCAGGGAGGATAGGCCATAGGTTGGAGGTTTTGTGGCTGGGATGGTGTCCCAGTCCCACCATTGGAAGCCTTTCCTGTCCACAAGAAATGGCCTACTCAGACTCCCTATTCCTGATTATTAGAGATCCTTGCTAGGGTCTCCCTCATAGATTCCAATGATTCCACTACACTAAGTCTTCTGATCACCTCCTAATTGTCCCCCAATTTCTGGCCATCTCTCCATATATTTTCTCCCTCAGGCCTTCTCCTCTCCTGGTCCCCTCTGCTCCCATTTCCTTCTTCCTCCAACCTGCCTGTGCCTTCTGTTATATTTCCACTTTACCAGGGACATCCCTGTGTTCAGGCTGGAGCCCTCCTTGTTGCTTAGTCTCTCTGGGTCTGTGAGTACCGGTACCTTTATCCTTTGCTTAGCAGTTAATATCCACATATAAGTGAATACATACCATGTTTATCTTTCTGGGACTAGATTTCCTCACTCAGGATGATTTTTTTTTCTAGTTCCATCCATTGCCTGCAAAGTTCATGAGGTCATTTTTTAAAAAAAATAGCTGAGTAATACTCCATTGTGTAAATAAATGTACCACTATTTCTTTATCCATTCTCCAGTTGGTGGTATCTGGGTTGTTTCCAATTTCTGCCTATTATGAATTATAAATACAGCTTCTCTGAACATAGCTGAACAGGTTTTCTTCTAATAGAATGGAGCATCCTTTGGGTATATGTCCAAGAGTGGTATAACTGGGTCTTGAGGTAGGTTGATTTTGAATTTCCTAAAGAATCACCACCTTAGTGGATGTACAAGTTTGCATTCCCACCAGCAATGGATGAGTGTCCCTCTTGCTCCACATCCGTGCCAGCATGAGCCGTCCTTTGTGTTATTGGTCTCAGCTTTCTGACAGGTGTAAGATGGAATCTCAAAGTGGTTTTGATTTGCATTTCCTTAATGGCCAAGGATGTTAAACAGTCCTTTAGGTGTTCCTCAGACATTTGAGATACTTCTCCTGAGAATTCTTTGTTTAGATATATACCCCATTATTTAATTGGTCTAGTTTCTAGTTTCTTAAGTTCTTTATATATTTTGGATATTAGCCTTCTATCAGAAGTGGAGTTGGTGAAGATCTTTTCCCATTCTGTAGGCTACTGTTTTGTCTTATTGACAGTGTCCTTTGCTTTACAGAAGCTTTTAGTTTCATGAGGTCCTATTTATTATTGTCGATCTTAGTGCCTGAGCTATCAGTGTTCTGTTCAGGAAGTTGTCTTCTGTACCAATGCATTTAAGGCTATTCTTCACTTTCTCTTCTATCATGCTCAGTGTGTCTGATTTTATGTTGAGGTCCTTGATCCATTCGGACTGGAGTTATGTGCTTGGTGATAAATATGGATCAATTTGCATTCTTCTATACATAGCCATCGAATTAGACCAGCACCATTTGTTAAGATGCTCTCTTTGTTCCATTGTGTATTTCTGGCTTCTTTATAGAAGATCAGGTGTCCATAAGTGTGTGGATTTATGTCTGGATCTTCAGTTTGGTTTCACTGATCAGCATGTCTGTTTTTATGCCAATACAATGTGGTTTTTATGACTATAGCTTAAGATCAGGAATAGTGATACCTCCAGAAATTCTTTTATTGTTCAGGATCATTTTAGCTATCCTGGGTTTTTTGTTTTTCCATATGAGGTTGAGTATTGTCCTTTCAAGGTCTGTAAAGAATTGTGTGGGGATTTTGATAGGGATTGCGTTGAATCCGTAGATTTCATTTGGTAAGATGGCCATTTTTACTATGTTAATCCTACCAATTCAAGAGGATGGGTTGTGATAGCACTGGGGGTTGTCCACAGGTCTGGTGGACTGGGGCGATAGGGCAGAAGGAGTGTGGGGAAGGATGTGGAGGAGTGGTTGTGGGAACAGAATCAAGTGTTCTGCAGGCAGGGTGCCTACCTGGTCTGTCAGCTGACTTGGGTTGTATTCAATAGCAAGGGTAGAACCACTTTTTATTCTCTTTTTCTACATCCTCCCATCTTCTTTTCCTCCCTCTCTCCTTTCCTTCCTCCTTCCCACCAGCCATTCTTCCTTTTTTTCCCTTCTCCTTTGTTTGTTCAACATTCCTTATGCTTATAACAACTTTATTTGTTTCACATATATGAGTGCTTTTCGTAAATGTGTGTAAGCTCACCACATGCATGCCTAGTGCCTGAGAAACCCAGAAGAGTGTGTGGATCCTCTAGAGTTGGATTTTCAGACAGTTGTGAGCCATCATGTGGAAACTGGGAACTGAATCTGGATCGTTTGCAAGAGTAGTAGAACCATCTCTCTGAACTGCCAAACCACCTCTCTAGCTCCAATAACAAATTTTATTTCACTGAAGGGGAAATAAACCAGAGAGATTGTCGTGAGATATTTGTCAATGAAGATACCAATCTGATTTTATCTTGAAATGTTGACAGGTGTAGTTTTTAAATTTTTTTTACTCTTTTAGTTGGATCTTGACATCTAGTACCATTGGCTACAGATGAGCATAGCATATGTTCCCCAGAAACTCTATGGAACAAGTTGAGTTCTATAGAGGAATGCTTAAGCCTTTAATCCGACAACATGGCTGCTCTAGGGTAGAAAGAATGTTGGTACAAACCTTTAATCCCTGGCAAAGGATGTGGATATGGAGTCTCACCCCTAGCTGAGGAGCTATTAACAATTGACAGCGCTTGTGTAAGGGAGAGTCAATTTTAAGTGTTGTCCTTGGTGAGTTGGTCATGATCCAGTGGGAGACCATATGACCAAGAGCATATGCACAACAAAAATTGGGCTTAATGAAATAAAAGTAAAAATAATAAAAAAAACCCACAAAGTTGGATGAGAAGACCTGGGATGGATCTGGTAGGAGTTGGGAGAGGGGGTAAATATGATCAAACACATGGTATGGAATTGCCAAATAAAAATTTATGAAAAGGTTTGTAAAAGGTAGGGGTAATGAAAACATATATTTTTGTACAAATATTTGCTTACATTCAACTCCAAAGAAAATATAGGAAACCAGGTGAAAGAATAGGCTAGAATACAACTTTATTCATGAAGTTTTATATTTTATTTTTAAACCTTACAATTATGTGACCTTCATGAAAATTAAAAACAGAAGTAATTTTTGAAATAAATAAGTCTTTAACTAAAGGTATCAGACAATTTAAAACAGAAAAATAGAAAAAAAACAATAAGAAAACGTGAACAAATTTCAGTATACAGAAATGCAAATTCTTACATATTGGAAACCCTGCTGTTCTTGAATTTAAATGAAAAAATTCTATGTGATACTCAAAGCCAGTTAAAAAATATAATACTAATTATCACAAAACACAGAGAAATACAAGTTAGTAAAGTATCTTAACTTCAATAGCATTTGAATAATTTTTATTAACATATTAACTATGCATAATAACAGATAAAATGATATTTTATACATGTGTATAAGCTTTTATTGTAAAGTAATTTTACACAAAAATTCTTGAAAAAGTACAAAAAATAATTTCATGTTTCTCTTAATTTAATTTCTCCATTAAGAATATTTTGTCATTCTAAAAACCATGGTGATGCCCATGATCCATGCTCCTGCAGCACAAACTGGACTTAATTTTCCTTTTTTTTTTGGAGGGCACAGGGATTGGAGGGTGTCCAGGGAGGAATGAGAAGAGAGTGTTATTGAGATACATTGTATGAAGAGATACATTGTATGAAGCTCAAGTTATTAATAAAAGTGTTATATGTATATTTATAAAGAATATTTTGTCATATTTTCTTGATTATTCTTTTCTCAATTAAGAAATACATAGGTAGACAAAAGATGGGTAGAAATTGTCTCATACAATGGATATAGGAAGAATTAGGAAAAAAGAATATGAACTTATAGTTATATAACATAAACAAGTCTGAAGGTATAATGTACAGCATGAGAACTATATTTAAAAGTATTATAGCTACAGATCCAATGCAATACCCATCAAAATTTCAACACAATTCTTTACAGACCTTGAAAGGACAATACTCAATTTCATATGGAAAAATAAAACCCAGGATAGCTAAAATAATCCTGAAAAATAAAAGAACTTCCAGAGGTACCTCTAGTCTTGACTCCAAGCTGTACTACAGAGCTATAGTAATAAAAACTGGATGGTACTGGCATAAAAACAGACATGTTGATCAATGGAACTGAATTGAAAATCCAGACATAAATTCACACACTTATGGACAACTGATCTTTGATAAAGAAGCCAGAAATATACAATGGAAAAAAGAAATCATCTTCAATAAATGGTGCTAGTCTAATTGGATGTCTGCATGTAGAAGAATGCAAATTGATTCACATTTATCACTGCATAAAACTCAAGTCCAAGTGGATCAAGGACTTCAACATAAAACCAGATACACTGAACCTGATAGAAGAGAAACTGGGAATAACCTTGAACACAATGGCACAGGAGACAACTTCCTGAACACTGATAGCTCAGACAGTAATATCAACAATTAATAAATGGGATCTCATAAAACTAAAACTTTTGTAATGCAAAGGACACTGTCAATAAGACAAAACAGTAGCCTACAGAATGGGAAAAGATATTCAAGAATTTTACTCCAGTAGAGGAGTACTATCCAAAATATATAAAGAACTCAAGAAACTAGACATCAAGAAAACAAATAATCCAATTTAAAATCAGATGTAGAGCTAAACAGAATCCTCAAAAGAGGAATCTCTAATGGATGAGAAACTCTTAAAGAAATGATTAACATCCTTAACCATCACAGAAATGCAAATCAAAATTACTCTGAGATTCCATCTTATACCTGTAAGAATGGTGCAAAGGACAGCTATGCTGGTGAGAATGTGGAGCAAGGGGAGCACTCCTTCATTGCTGGTGGGAATGAAAATTGGTACAGCCACTGAGGAAATCAATATGGCAATTCCTCAGGAAATTGGAAATTGACCTACCTCAAGACCCAACTATACCACTTCTGGGCATATACCCAAAAGAATGTTCCATCCTACCACAAAGACACTTGTTTTACTATGTTCATAGCAGCTTTATTCATAATAGGCAGACATTGGAAACAATCTAGATGCCCCTCAACTGAAGAATGGATAAAGAAATTGTGGTACATTTACATAATGGAGTATTACTCAGTAAAAAAAAAGACCTCATGAACTTTGGATGGATAGAACTAGAAAAAATCATCCTGAATGAGGTAACACAGTCCTAGAAAGACAGATAAGCTATGTACTCACTTATATGTGGATATTAGCTATTAAGCAAAGGACAAAGTTGCTACAATCCATAGACCTAGAGATTATTCAATAAGGAGGGCCCTAGTAGGGACACAGGGATCTCCCTGGAAAGGGGAAATAGAACAGAAGCTGCAGGTGGGCTGGGGGGGGGGATGAGAATGGGAATAGGAGGGATCAGGTAGGGGGAGAAGAAGGTGGGAAATAAGACTAGAATTGGGGAATTTATAGGGGATGGTCTTAAGACCTAGTTCAGTGGAAACTCCCTGGAATCTATGAGGGTGACCCGAGCAAGGATCTCTAGTAATTAGGGATAGGGAGCCTGAACAGGCCATCTTCTGTAACCAGGCAAGTCTTCCAGCGGTGAGAGGGACACCAACCCAGAAAGGATCCTCCAGAAGGATCTACTGGAACAGTGGAAGGGCAGTAGCCCATGTCATGGGAGGGAGCCCATGCCTGATACCACAGAGCTGGCTAGGAACCAGAGACTGGGTAGCCTGGGGTGATTCCTAATGATACCTTGCCATGCTTTAGATGGGTGCCTAAACCAGTCTTCATCAGAGATACTCCTGCTGGCAACTAAGGGAGCAGATGTAGAGGCTCAGGGCCAAAAACTGGGCAGAGCTTGGGGAACACCAATGAAGAGCAGGAGGAGGGATTGCTAGGACCAGAGGGGTCTAGGGTACCTAGAGAACAAGCCTCACAGTCAACTAACCAGGACTCTTAGGGGCTCACAGAGATTGAAGCAGTAGACATGAATCATATCCTACATATATCTTATTGTTATCTGGTTTGATGTTCTTGTAGAACACTTAAAAGTTGGAGTGGTGGGGGTCTTTATGGCCCTTTTACTTGTCCTTGGGACCCTTTTCCTCCTACTGGGCTCCCTTGTTCAGTCTTGATGTACGGGCTTATACCCAGCCTTGTTCCATCTTGATATGTCCTATTTGAGTGGCGACCTTGGGAGGCCTGCTCTGTTCTGAGAGGGACGGGTGGTCTGGGGGAGAGGGGATATGGGGGATCTTGGAGGAGTTGAGGGAAAGGGAGGATGGGATAAGAATATACTATACAAGAGAAAAAATATATGAATTAAAAAAGTTACTATAGCTGCATGTAGGACCACATACCTGCAATCTTAGCATTTGTGAATCTGAGGCAGGAGGAATTCTGCAAGTCTGAGGCAAGCCTGGACAGCATCTGTTTCTATCTCTACATCTTCTTTCTGTCATCTGTCTATATATCTATCTATACATTTAAGAATCTATCTATATGTCATCTATACATGCATACTCTATCTCTCTATCCATACATCCTCAAACAAATTCCAATATACTGAAAATTTGCCAAAAGAGTGAATTTTAGGTACTCTTATAACAAAGAAGCTAACTATTAAAGTAACGGATATGCTAATTTGCTTTACTGTACTAATAATTTCATTGTGTATGTATGTATGTATCTATCTATATATATTATGCATGTTGTATAACTCAAATATGTAGAATGTAAATAATGCTAATATCTCTCTGAAATGTTTGAAAGCTGCCGACATAAAGGCTTTTACATCTGTACATGTCATTAAGACATTCTTAAACCCAAGGGGTAAAACACATTATAATCATCAACATAAGAAAATTAGCATTTGTACAACTTTCTTATGTCATCTGCAGAGTTTTGATCTACTGGTGCCTTTTATCTATGACAAGATCCAATCCAAGTTCCCATATTACACTCAGTTACTGTTACTATTTTGTGGAAGAATTCTTCAATTTTTCTTAGTTTTCATACTTCCAAAGGGTAAAAGATAGCGACTTTCCTGAGTATTATTCAAGCTGTGTTTTCCACAGAAGTGTTATTTAACTCTACTTGGCTTTGTCTCATTTTGGTATGTTAACTTTAGGAAGTTGTAAAGGGGGTGGGAAATGGTACATTCTTCTCCCTTTTTTGGTTTCTTGAGACAAGGTTCTCTGTGTAGCCCTGGTTTGTTGTTGGAATGGGTGTTGAATGGTAATTGGCCAGAAGATAGACAGATGATATATGGGTTCAATAATGACAAGAAAGACACTCTCCATTATTCAAGTCTGATTTCTCTATGGCAGAAGGAACAACATCTGAACCTTTAGGCTGAACCTCTGGACAGAACCTTGGGCGTCGATTATAGTTGTTAGTCTGTCTCATGTGGGTCAGTCAATAACAATAGACGATTCTCTGAGATGCAAGCTGGAACCACCTAGGCAGATGGTTGCAGTTCCTTTGGGCCTAGCCCTGGAGTGAGCTGACTTGCCAGCCCCTGAGCTCGATCTCCCAGGTAATTTATTTATTGAAAACTCTGACCCCAAATAAAAGTTTTCTTTTGCATTAATGAACAGAATTCTGTAATCCACTTCCCCAAACACCAGACTGGCCGACCTGTTGCCACTATTGAATGTTGAGACCTAGAGACATGGGTGTTCTCAAATCTCCTTATTAGTTGCTGAGGAGGAATTACAGAAATCCTTTTCATTAGCATTCATTACAAACAGATGAAGACAACAGAGGACAGGTTCAATTGTTTAGACAACAACTGGATCCTCAGACTAACATTCTTTCTGCATTACAAAAAGCTATACCCAGAAAGCTGGATCACACAGGTAATTGAAGGTAATCCTTACTAGAGCAGTCATACTGTCAGATCAAAATGTCAAAATATCAAATGCTTATTCCTCTACACTAGCTGTCCTGGAACTCACTCTGTAGATCAAGCTGTCTTTGAACTCAGAGTTATACCTGCCTTTGCCTTTCAAGTGCTTGGATTAAAGGCATGTACCACTACCACCTGGCTACATTTTCCCTTTGACATTAATAAATATTTTGTTAGGAGATTTTTTGATACAGTTTTAACCTCCCCCCCACACCTATGAGGCTTCAGTATTATATCAAGAACTATAGGCAACTGAGGAAAGCTGGCAGTGGGAAAGGTGGTCTTCCCCAGTGAAGCATATCAATAGGTTGTCCAGTACCAAATGACCAGTCCTGAAACATACATACAAGGTACATTATATGGACTGAACAGATTATATTTGGCAATATATGTATACACATAAACATATATCCATGCAATAAAAATTAGTGAAAAATGAGGCCATGAATTAGAAGGAGAATGGGGAGACATATGTGGGAGGGTTTTGAGGGAGGAAGAGGGAAGAAATAAATGTTGTAATTATATTATAACCTCAAATAAAAATATTTCTATTAATTAAAAAACATAACAAATCAGAATCTTATGTCCCAGACTGGTTTAAAACTGGCTGTGTAACCAAGGATGATCTTTGTGTTTCCAGCTCCCAGGTGCTTGGATTATAGGCATCCACCACTATGCCAAATTTATGGGTGCTATGGATTAAAACGAGGGCTTTATGAATATAACACTGTAGCAGCAGAACCACATACTCAGTTCTTTAATGTATTTAATTACAATGTCTTGATTTTGTGAGAAGTACTTTCATAAATGCAATTCAATTTCACAGTGCTACAAAGGCCTTTATACTCTTCAACAAGGTAAATTCACTAAATTTACTACAGTGAATGAGTCTAAAATAAAACCTGAAGGTATAGCTCTATATTTCTTTTTGAATATTTCTCACATTGTTATTTATAGAGGCAAATAGTTGAAACATGCTAAAATGACTAGGTGTATTATAGTATATCCATAGGAGGAAATACTTTACAAGTGTTTAAAATGAAAAATTTAGAGTGAAATATACATAACAACTCTAGAACTAACAAGACCTATGAATTTTCTTTCTTCTCATTTTGCCCAGTCAGTTTGTATTCAACATCACTCCAAACCCATGACCATATTCAGAATCATCCTCTATTTTTTATCTACTTTCGTGGTCCTGAGCCATAGAATCTTCATGGCTTTCTTCACTTCTGCATTTCTCAAGGAATAGATGATAGGGTTGAGGAGGGGAGTTATTACTGTGTAGAACACAGCTACCATCTTGTCTATGGGCAGAGTGGCTGAAGGTCTCAGATAGATGAAGACACAAGGTGCGAAGAATATGACAACCACAGTGACATGGGACCCACAGGTGGACAGGGCTTTACGTCGTCCCTCAGCATTCTGAGTTCTCAGATGGAACAAGATGACCGCATAGGATGCTAAGAGGATCACAAAGCTGATCACAGACAGTGTTCCCCCATTGGCAACAATCAGCAGACCAACGAAGAAGGTGTCTGAGCAGACAAGTTTGAGCACAGGTAGCACATCACAGAAATAATGGTCAATGACATTGGGGCCACAGAAGGGCAAGCGGAAGATGAGTAGGATCTGGGCTAAGGAATGCACAAAGCCTCCCATCCATGCTGCTCCCACGAGGACAGCACACACCTGCCGGTTTATGATGCTGGTATAGTGCAGGGGCTTGCAGATGGCCACATAACGGTCATAGGCCATCACTGTGAGCAGGAACATCTCAATGCCACCGAAGAAATGCATGAAGAAAAGCTGTGTCATGCAGCCCCACGCAGATATGGATTTCTTTTCAGCTAGGAGATCCAAGATGAGTTTGGGGGCTGTTGTAGAGGAGTAGCAGATCTCTACAAAGGAGAGGTGGCTGAGGAAGAAATACATGGGGGACCCAAGACTCCTGCTGGCTGCGACAGTGACCACCATGAGGAGATTCCCCAGCACATTAGCTGTGTACAGGAGCAGAAATATCACAAAGCAGAATACCTGTACCTCTTGACTGGGAGATAGTCCTAGAAAAATGAACTCAGTCACATTGTTTATATTAGCCATGAAAGAGCAAGTTGGGTTGGTATTATCTGAAATGATATGAAAGATAAGGAGTCAGTAACGTGAAGAAGGAAGAACATGTCACAAAGACAGAAAGTGCAAATGTATTGTGTATGGCTGGACTAATGGGGGAAATAGCAAATATAAAACTATAGGAGAGACCACCACCAGCATCTGAAGGACTGTTAGAGACTTTGGGCTTTACCCTGAAGCCAATGCATCATCAGTAAGAATGTCTATTAGCTGGTGAATACGTCACTTTGTATACAGATTGTAGGGTTGTAGAAACAGATTCAAGGAGGAAAGACATTAAAAAGTTGTATTCCTCATAGACAAGAGGCTGCCAGCACACTGTTTCCATCTGTGTTGTATGTCTTTCATTGTCTTTGAGTGTTTTTAATATCCTTTCTCCCTCTAATTTTCCTTTGTTACCTCTTTCCTTGGTTTGCAGAACAAAGTTCTCAACCATGTGGTATCAGTAGTTACATATGGTATCAGTGTTTCCAGACTAGATGACACTTGTAGCTTCTTTGATGCTCAGTATCCCTTAAAAGGACCAGAGCTCACCACAGATGTGGCCTGTGACTGTATTTCTTCTCCTAATTCTTCTTCTATGTTTGATTACATATTGATCTTTTCCTTTTCATTAATTTCAATCAATTTACTTGTCTTCTCTCACCTGACAGTTTGATTTCCTCTACTCTTTTGCTCCTTGTGGCAGCAATGGTCCAACGTGTTTCCTCAGGGCATCACCCAAACAGCTCACTGACTCACTTGAAAGGTATGCTTTTTCCAAGATAGATGAGATTGTGTTCATTAACATAGACTTTCCTCCAGCAAGACTCCAGAGCACCTGAGGTTAGGAGTCAGATGATTCTGCCCATGTCATAAACAGTCTCTCCTTCACTGATCCAGACAAGTGACGTGGTGAGGACCTCCACAGACCAGAGGGAGCTCAGGAAACATACCTTACAGTATAGAAACAGAGAGGGTGGAGAGCAGGCTTAAATTCCTAGATCATTAGCAAATTCCCCAAGGAAGCTACTTGTGGGGGAAACTATTAGAAACTGCCAAATGCCTGGCTCATATTCAGCTGTTCTCAGGCAATAATTTCTATGAAGTCAAAAGAGTTCTTTAAGTTTTCAAGTTGCAAATTGTAACACATAGGCAACACATATCTTAGAGGAAGAGACCACAAAGCTCAGGCCCTGTCTCATTCTTCCATAAGCTAAGTTCTAGCTCTTGATTTTTTGGGAACCTCTCAGAGATAGAAACCTCCTTTCCTCATTGTTAGGTCAATGCTGATAGTGAGCCTTCTCTCAAGACATTCTGCAACCATAGCACTTGTCACTATGAATTATATTGCCTACCTTAGTGTAAATTCCCCAATGACAGAGTATGCTTTGTTCTTCTCTCCATCTCCAATGAACACTGAAGTCAATGTCATGAAATAGCATTCAGAAGGTCAGGAGAATAAATGAATAGTTGATAGCTAGCTTAGTTTCCTTAGTCTAGGGGTTCCTTACAGTAAGAAGGTGTTCAGTAAATACTGAAAGAGCAAAAGTCTCCCAGGTATGACATCATATCTTATCCACTCTGGAGTCTCACCCAGGGTCCAGTAGGGTCATGTAGGTATACTCTGGGAAATGCCACATGTCTCTTGGCACCATTCTCTTTACTTTAAAAGTACAATGAACTTTC
Source organism: Cricetomys ansorgei (assembly GCA_026225945.1). Classification (NCBI taxonomy): domain Eukaryota; kingdom Metazoa; phylum Chordata; class Mammalia; order Rodentia; family Nesomyidae; genus Cricetomys; species Cricetomys ansorgei. The sequence continues at coordinate 61,884 of JAMJFZ010003871.1, read as the reverse complement.
ACAGCCAAATTAGGCTCATGACCACAAAGCTCACACCAGTTTGTTGTTCTGAGCACAGTGATGTTTTATGTTCTTAACATGAAGATACAAATAACTGTGAGAATAGCCCTAGCACATGATGGTTTCCCAATTACCTGATGGGGATTTATAGGTCAGTTATGACCCAGATTCCTCCCGCAATGGAGTCACAAGATGAGGATATGTTCTCATGCACCTGTAGACTTGGAAATAAGGAGATCCACAGCCTGAAATTTCCATGAAAAATAAAAGCAAAGCAGATTTGCCTCTCAGATGTTCCTAGAGAACTAAGAACTCAGGAAGCTCAGCTTTAAGTTCACACCAAGAAAAGCCAGGGGAGAAGTCCTGATTAGGTGAGAGGTTGGGAGTCCTTGGGGGATCTTCATCTTCATCCCTTCCTAATTAGGAAGAGTTACTTACTGGAAGCAGGACCTCAAAGTCCCTAGGGGAAACAATTTCAGAAATCATCAAGAAATCTGAACAAAACAGAACTCACCCACTCTTCAGAGGGCACTTATGTGTGTGGGGAGAGCTCACGTGCACACTTAGCCATGTTACTCTACAGAAAATTGTATCCTCTAAAGATGGTTCAGGGATTTTGGAGCCACAGGAATGAGGACACTACTTGTGGTGAATTAGATGTATAGATCAGTAGCTCTCAATTGGGGTCATTATACCTGTAGAAGGCATTTGATAGTGCTTAGGAACATTTTCCCTTTGGCCAACCTTGCTGGAGAGGGAGGGCGCCACTGACATTAAGGAGACAGAGGTCAGAGATTCAGTGAAATATCCTACAATATGCTCCTGTATAGCAGAATATTCTAACCCAAGGAGTCCACAGACTTGCTGTTCCTATGCCCTACTATTGATAAACACATTTTTCCCTGAATAGATAATCATTTAAATTGGGTGATGATTGCATGAGAGTTCATTACACAGCTTTGACCATACCTGCTTGTGTTTTAAGTTACCTGAGATAAGATTTATGTTATTCATTTATTTATTTTATTTCTATTCTCTCATACAAATACATCCTGACCCCTCCTTTCCTCTCTACCCTTCCTTGCAGCTCCCCCATGTCCCCTCTCCTCCAGACCTACCCCATGCCCCCACTCACCAACTAACTCTCCCACACTTCTCCCCAGAAAAGAACAGTCCTTCCAGGGTGACTGCTCAAACAGTAGTAGTCATTCAGTAGAGAGTTGTTCAGTTTCCATGAATTTGTAGGCCTTCTGTTCTTGCTGTTCTTGTTGAAATCCAGCTTTAATCCCTGGTAGTCTGAAATGATATAGGAGGTTATTTCAACTTTCTTATAACTTTTGAGACTTGCTTTGTGGCTGAGTATGTGGTCAGTTTTGGAGAAGGTTCCATGGAGTGGTAATAAAAAGGTATATTCTTTTGTGCGTGTGTGAAATGTGTAGCTATCTGTTAGGTCCATTTGGTTTATGGCAATTGTCAGCTCCAGTATTTCTCTGTTTAGTTTTTGTCTGGATGACCTGTCCATTGGTGAGAGTGGGGTATTAAAGTCTCCCGCTATCAGTGTGTGTGGGGTCAATGTGTGTTTTAAGTTTTAGCAATGTTTCTTTTATAAACATGGGAGCCCTTGTGATAGGAGCATAGATGTTAAGAATTGAAATGGCACTTTAGTGAATTTTTCCTTTGATGAGTATGAAGTGCCCTTCCCCATATCTTTGGTTAATTTTTGTTTGAAGTCTATTTTATTAGGTAGTAGAATGGCTGTACCAACTTGCATCTTGGGTCCATTTGCTTGGAAAAATCTTTTTCCTAACCCTTTACTCTGAGGTAGTGTTTATCTTTGATGTTATGGTGTGTTTCTTGAATGCAGCAGAAGGATGGGTCCTGTTTTTACCTCCATTCTGTTAGCTTATGTCTTTTTATTGGGGAATTGAGTCCATTGAGGTTGAGAGATATCAATGACCAATGATTGTTATGTCTTGTTATTTTGCTGTTGTTGTTGGTTGTGTTCATGTGAATGTGTGTGCCTGTGTGAGTATTTGTGTCTCCTTCTTTTGATTTTTGTGGGGCGAAGTTAATTATTCTATGTGTTTTCATGAGTATAGTTAACCCCCTTGGATTGGAGTTTTCTTTCTAGTACCTTTTATAGAGATTGATTTATAGATAGATATTATTTGAATTTGGATTTGTCATTGAATATTTTGTTTCTTTGAGGGAATTGTTAATTTTCTCTTTAAGGGCCTCTATTATCTTCATAAAGTTGGTTTTGAGACCTTTTTCTTTGTGCTTTGGCTGTGTCAAAGTGTTCAGGGCTTGCTGTAGTAGGACAGTTGGGATTTTTTGTTGACATATTATCCTGGTTGTTGTTGATTGTGTTCTTACATTGGCACGTAGGCATCTTGGGTTTGGGGCGATTATAGGTTTACCTGCTGAATTCCTGGGCTTGTCTTTATTAGATTATTGGATGAATGTCTTGTTCTTTGGTTTTCATTTTTGTTTTTTTCTTCTTTGGTCTTCCTTTGTGGCTTCTTGTAGAGTAGGGGATCTCTGTCTTAGTTGGGGGCTGGAGCTTTTGTGGTCTACTTGACCTCTGGCCCAGCAGGAACTCTCTGCCTGGGTTGGGGACTGGGACTTGACTACTGTCCTTCTGCCTATCTGCTCTTCTGGCTGGTTGGCATGGTTCATGCTAGTTCTGTAAATGGAGTGGGTGCTGGTTCTTCAGCTGGCTTGAATTGTGATAGCACTGGGGGCTGTCTGCAGGTCTTGCTGGACTGGGGCATCAGGGCTGGAAGAAGGTGGGGAGGGGCCATGGATGAGTGGGTTTTGGGAAATGAACCAAGTGTTCTGCAGGTGGGGTGCCTATCTGGTTTGCCTGAAGGCTAGGGTTGTAATCTCTTGTGATAAGATTTAAAAAACAAACATAGTCTCACTGTGTAACCCTGGTTGGCCTGGAACTGTGTGTAGATCAGGCTGTTCTCAAACTCAGAGATCTACCTGCCTCTCCTGAGTGCAGGAGGGTATGTACCACCATCCTTGGTGAACACAGAAGCTTTTTAGGGTAGTGAAAATATTCTATCACGATGGTTATATGTCATTATATGTCATTATCCACTTGTGAATGTACAAGCCTCTCAAGTGTTCAAGAGCTGGAATAGTCCAAGAATAAATTATAGACTTTGGATAACAATGATGTGTCTGTTGAGAGATTTTGATTCGGGGGGAGGTAAATATACAGGTATTGAGATAGGGAACATAAAGGAAAGGTCTGTACTTTCCCAAACTCCATTAACCCTAAAACTGATGTAATAAAATTTGTAAAAGAGTGAAAAAATAAAGCGAGAGTAAACAAGATATTTTAAGTTTTACTAATAATAAGAAAACAATGAGATCTCAAGACTTAAGAAATATATTGGAACAATTGCTTTTGCATATGTAAACATTGAATCAAGCATTATACTTTATATAGACAAGTATGCAGGGAAGACTAGTGAGTAATTACATCAAAACACTCGATAGTTAAGGAAAACCTGTACATATTCTCTAATGTGTTTCCATGGAGTTGAATTTTTGGAAAGTCTGTCAGAAACAATATTTTCTGTATTATAGGACTCTATTTAAAAAATAGAAAGGTAGGTTTTATTTATTAATTTTTAAAATTAAAATTTAATTTTTAAATTTTATATGTATGGGTGTTTTGCCTGCATGTATGTCTGTGCACCATATTCATGCCTGGTGCCTGTGGAGGCCAGAAGAAGACATCAGATCTCATGCAACTGGAGTTACAGATGGTTGTAAGCCACCATGTTGGTGCTAAGAATTAAATCCAGATCCTTTGCAAGAGCAACAAGTACCTTTAGCCACTGAGCCATCTCTCTAGAGTCAGGAAGTTAGATTAAAAAAAAGTGTGTCTATGAATGCTTGTTCTATTTGCAGTAGGAAAATGATGTTTTTCTCCAAAATTTAAATATTGTGTTTGTCATGACAGGTCATTATTGTAGGAGATCCAGCCTCTACCCAGGATAGGTTCCGTGACCATACCATGGAGGATGATGGGCCATGAAGAAGCTGACACACAGACGTTTTAAAAGAGAAAAGTTGACACATGCACTCTGCCAGGGAGGGAAGGACCTGCAAGCTTCTCCATGGCTTAAATAGTGCCTTGTTTATTCAACAGTTTGCAGGTGACAAGCACATTTCAAAGAGCTTGCATGGTTACAGTGTAGGCAGGAATGTCCTTTACGGTTGCAGGCTTTAATCTTCAAGGTTTGTTTTCACCCAGAAAACTTTTGACACAATTGTTCATTAACGGTTTGCTGGGTGTCATGCTGAATATATTTGTAGTTACAGATATCTCAGGAAGAGAAGCACAAAAGGGCATGGAGGCACCAAGGAAAAGGTTTATGGGTTTTAAGCTTCTTTTTTTTTTATATACCTTATTTCCCCAGATCATAAATTCCTAGCACTATATTTCTCTTTTATCTTTTGACTATTACTGATTGGGGAAGCTTTCTGCATCTTAAGTTTTAGTATATTGACTTAGGCAATCTCAGTTTCAAAAGACCTTTCAAGCCTTGGAAAATATTATATCCATCCTAGATTTGTATTTTTTTACAGCCTAGACAAGCTTACTATTTCTTCCTAAACAAGGGGAAAGCACTCTCAGGATGAATATCTTGTTTTTCCAGGTGTGTTGACTTTTCTTATCCAGGCTCTTTGGCCTTTTGTCTTTTTGAGGTCCTAGTCTCTTTTTTGGGATGTCAACATAATTGTATGATGTGTCTCCAGTAAACATGAGTTAGTTCTCACACATGCCAGGACTTGAAGGTAAGTAAGATTGTTACAATTATCTTTTGAGTTGAAATCACCACATTCTATAATGTGTCCCTTTCCCAGTCAGCAAGAGCCAGCCCAGGGATTAATTTTAGTTTTACTAAAAAGTAATGTAGACATCATATCAGTAAGATTTTTCATAGATATACAGCAGAAAAAGATGAAGAAGAGCCAATTGGCCATGGCCTTCTGGCATTTCAGCAACCAGAGCCTTGTCTAATGGTTTGCTTACACTGCCATAACTAGTCTAGGCTGTAGTACATTGTTGTTTGTAAACTGGTAAAGATTAAGCCATCAAATATGACTTTGTTTACCCAGCTGCAATTCAACCCTACTAAATGCTTTTTCATTAAGAATTAGGTATATATCTTTATATTTGTACATGAAATGAATAGGTGGTTATCAGTTTATGCCTAGATTATAAAATGTTTCTTGAAGATTTTGTTTAAAATAGCCAAAATGAAATCAATTCAACACCCAGTAACAAGAGAATATTTTTATAATTATAGTTTATTCATGCAATAGAATATCACTCACCATATAAAAAACAACTATTGGGCTGGGAGATTGCTCAGTTGGCAAAGTGCTTGCCATGAGAGCATGAGGATCTGAGTTCAAATCCTTAGGATCTATATAAAAAGCTAGGTGCACGCCTGTAACCTCAGCACAGTGCTTTGGTAGGGGGTAGGGCAGAGACAGGTGGATCTTTGGGGTTTGCTAGCCAGCAAGTCTAGGTGAATTGATGAGCTCGGGGTTCAGTGAGAAGCTTTTCACAATGAAAAATAAGGTGGAGAAGTGATACATGAATCTGATTTCTGTCTTACACACACACACACACACACACACACACACACACACACATGCAGCCATCCACACGCATGCATGAGCAGACACACACACACACACACACGCAGCCATCCACACACATGCATGAGCAGACACACACACACACACACACACACACACACACACACACACACACACACACACACCGCATATCTACAACCCTCCTAATTTATTGCAGTATACAACAAGCATGACAGATACAGTGTCACAGTCTAGCTCCAGTGGGTTCAAGGACCTGAGGAGGCACAGAGTCTGTAAAGAATGAGGCCACACAAGTTAATGTGCTTAGTTGTTTTCAAAACAGTCAGCCATTTATTTATATGAAAAGAAATATACCCCACTGCCCCAGGTGCTTACAACGTTATTATCCCAAGCATATTTATTTTAAGAAAACTATTACAGCATCTTTTCAGCCCCGTTTATTTTTCCTATCATAGTTAGTTCCAGACCTTTGAAAGTTTCTATTATACATACAGCAGGAAGTCACATGCATTCTAGCAAGACAGCAAGCAGGCATTCAAACCCAGAGTACTTGGCTGGCAGCAATTGCGGTTGCAAGATGCCAGACAATATTAAAATTTAAGTAATTAAATCTATAACTGTATAACCATTTCTAACAGGCAGTGTTTACAATGGGGTAAGCTTTCCTATTGCAGTCATGTAATTGTTTTTAAGAGACAAATCTTAATACTAAATTCTTTTGCATCACAATGTGCCTTCTTGTTTTTGTCTGTTTCTTTCTAATTCCTATTAACCTTGGGCCTCCTGTGGCTGTTTCGTTCAACTTAGCGGTCTCAGAAAGGTACGTTCCCCTTAGTTCCTGAAACCATCTGCTAGTGAGTATTTTCCTAGAGTCATTAAACCCTTTAGTCAAGTGAAGGTTGTTGGAGTCAGATCGTAGAGATTTACTGAGCACTTTCTGTGTTAGCATCTATGCTAGTTAAAGTTTTATCAACCATGGGGAGAAGTTAGAGTCTCAGAGGTCTGAGAATGATTAACTTTTACCTGAGAAATCAGAGTTAGATTCTCTCCCTTATATGACCTTATTCCCTCAGAATATTTAGAATTTGTCAATATAGTTTGAAAAATTTTACGATCTGTACACACATAATAGAAAGCGAAAATGCCACAGGAAAAGAGAAGTTCAAGAGGGAGTAGCAGGCTAATCACCCATCCTTCTAGGAATTCCTGGGGAGCTCCACCAGACTTCCCAGATGAGGCCTTGCCACATAGCTGGAGACTCAGCGATGCTTTGCTAATCAGAGAGCTGTCCACATTGCACTCTGGTGCCATTTCTGAAGCTGCATGGCCACTGTCAATACAGAAGAGCACATGTCCATGTTTCCATTCATAGGAGCCCAGGCTAAAGGAACTCACAAAGGTAGAAATTAGATTAGTGAAGCTGGGCATGATGGCCCATGCTTTTAATCCCAGTACTGGAAGGCAGAAGCAGGTGAATCTCTGAGTTCAAAGCCAGCCTGTCTACATGCTGAATTGCTGAGAGCCATGTGAGGGATGGAGCCAGTGTTGGGGCCTGACGAGTGCAGCCCACCATTTCCAGGGGATTGTCTCCTGAATAGCCCCTTCTTCTGCTGCTGCTGCTGTTGGACTCTGACATGCTGACTGCTATTAGAGTCACTTTATCTCTCTTGTGCTATAAAGATTCCAAGGGGTTTTCAGTCCCTCACTACTATTCATATCAACGTAACAATTCGTAACAAGTGATTTTCTGAAGGAATAATACCACTTAGCTAATTTGATGACTCAATTGCAACTCCAGAAAGAATAACCGGGAGACCCTTCTCTGAGCCTATGTAGTCCAATCACAATACCAGGGAAGAGATTCTCTTTAGTGGAGCTGCCTGAATTCTGGGTACGGACTGAGGGATGTAGCTTTGTGAGCTGTCACTCATGTTGATATTGGTTTTTCAGTGATGCAGCTGCCTGAGAATCACTCATGCTCTTGAAATCCTCAAGTAGCTCATTGACTTGGCAAGTTAGACTTGGGTGAACCATTTCTTTGCTCTATTGTTGGTACTATTATTGCAATGAATAGAAGTTTGTTCATGTGTCCACAGGAAAAGTGATGGAGATGGTCCAAGGGAACCCCGATACTGCCTGAGCTATAAAAAGGCTTTGGGATCTTCCACAAGATACCAGTTTTTCTGGATTGCAGAATGGAAGCATTACAAGGTTTTCATTGAAATTCTAAAGATATGCTTGGGGGTTAGCCAACACCAACCGAGTAAGGATGAAGCTTAAGCTGCTGTGGAGACTCTGTTATAGAGATTGATTAGGTGCAAAGTTTTTCTATTCTTTGTTAAATTCAATCCCTGGTCCTAGTCCTGGAGCCCTGGAGCTTTTAGGCCTCCTTTCAGTCTATCTTAAGCCTAGAACTGGAAGGCTTCAGCCTCAGGCTCTGTACAACCTAGAACATTTAAACCTCTACACAATCTAGTCAACTTCTGAGACATACAACACTGATCAGCTCTTTCTGAACTGAAGGTTGTACTAAACTCAACTCTTCTGGTTGGCTGGCTCAGCTCACTTGCTGTTCTGGCTCAAACCCTTCTCCAAGCTGACTGGTTTAAACTGATCTTCTGAGCTGACTGTTTCTGACTTCTGCCAAACTGCCTTTGTCACTACCTCAGACTCCTTAGTCTGCTTCTGTGTCTCTGTGAGCTCTCACTGCCCCGTGCTGCCTCAGTCAGCCTATCTGCTTCTGTGCCTTATCCTCACTCTCTGTGTCTTTTTCCTGCCTCATATTGCCTGATTCTCTGAGCTGAGAGCCTGATTTTATACCATGAGAGTTAGGTGTGTTCTCACTCTGATTCACTCTGCTAACTTTTCCTGTGATTCATCACTTTGCCTGCCATTCTCTTTGACTCATCTCAGATGTCACTTTCTGTCTTCTGACACCTTCTGACACCTGCTTCCTCCTTCCAAGTGCACCACCACTGCCTTCTAAATACTGGGATCAAAGGTGTGTGCTACCACTGCTTTCTGAATACTGTGATTAAAAGTATGTACTAACATTCTTAACATTCTTTCTACATTCCATTCAGACCACACAGGCCTCTGAAGTGATTTCTTTATATAGACCTTTGGATGTGATCCCTTCATATGTATCACATAGCCTGTTATTCTATACTCCACAATATTGGAGGTGCAAGGAATTTGAAATATGGGCCAAAGAAAGCCACAGACAGTGAGTGAGGCTAGCTCAAGAGAAAAGTCATGCAGATTGCAAAAGGCAAGACCATAGAGGTGATGCTACCTAAGCCTAAGGCCAGGCACAGTTATAGGATTTAATGTTTGCCCTCCTAGAATTTGGTTCTATTTTGTTTCAATTCTTCCTTGCTATCTTCTTGTTCTTTCATTTTATTTGTTTCTTTGCACATTGGGAGTATATAGCTTTTTTTTCCTCTTCTGAGATAGTGTTTGTCTGTGTAGCCCTGGCTGTCCTGGAACACACTCTGTTGAAAAGGCTGGCCTTAAACTCAGAGATTCACTTGCCTCTATCTTCTGAGTGCTGGGATTTAAATGTCAGTGCCACCACCACCTGACATAACAAGTTCTCCTCCTCCTCCTTCTCCTCCTCCTTCTCCTCCTCCTTCTCCTCCTCCTTCTCCTCCTCTTTCTCCTCCTCCTCTTTCTCCTCCTCCTTCTCCTCCTCCTCCTCCTTCTCCTCCTCCTTCTCCTCCTTCTACTTCTTCTCCCTCCTCCTCCTTCTCCTCCTTCTACTCCTTCTCCTCCTCCTCCTTCTCCTGCTTCTACTCCTTTTCCTCCTCCTCCTTCTCCTCCTCCTCCTTCTCCTCCTCCTCCTTCTCCTCCTCCTCCTTCTCCTCCTTCTACTCCTTCTCCTCTTCCTCCTCCTTCTCCTCCTCCTTCTCCTCCTCCTCCTTCTCTTCCTCTTTCTCCTCCTCCTCCTTCTCCTCCTCCTTCTCCTCCTCCTTCTCCTCCTTCTCCTCCTCCTCCTCCTTCTCTTCCTCTTTCTCCTCCTCCTCCTTCTCCTCCTCCTTTTCCTCCTCCTTCTCCTCCTCCTCCTCCTTCTCCTCCTCCTCCTCCTTCTCCTCCTCCTCCTCCTTCTCCTCCTTCTCCTCCTCCTCCTCCTTCTCCTCCTCCTTCTCCTCTTCCTTCTCCTCCTCCTCCTTCTCTTCCTCTTTCTCCTCCTCCTCCTCCTTCTCCTCCTCCTCCTTCTACTCCTCCTCCTCTTTCTCCTCCTCCTCCTTTGCCTCCTCCTCCTCCTTTTCCTCCTCCTTCTCCTCCTTCTCCTCCTCCTCCTTCTCTTCCTCGTCCTCCTTCTCCTCCTTCTCCTCCTCCTCCTCCTTCTCCTCCTCCTCCTTCTCCTCCTTCTCCTCCTCCTCCTCCTCCTCCTCCTCCTCCTCCTCCTCCTTCCTCTTCTCCTTCTAACTTTGTAGCCTCATAGCTAAGAATTTTACTGAGTTTTACTTTTCTTCACAGGACTGCTTATTTACTTACATAAACTTTGTTAGTTGTCTTTCTCTATCACCATTGTGTCTTTGAGGGAATAGGGAAATTTTGTTGTCTTTCTAAGCACAGATATATTTAGTTTATGTAAAAATATCAATGTGACATAAAAACAAACTCATAAAGACAGTGCTCTATGGTCATTTTAACTCATAAAGACAGTGCTCTATGGTCATTTTACCACCTCTCCTCATGGCTGCCATCTTGTTATTGGGGAAAAAATCTTATACATGGTACATCAGACTTGTTACATACTATCTTATATATAACAACACCCTACAACTACCACATATACACAAATATAAGAACATGGCAACAAAAGACAGAAGAGCATGACAAGGGTATAGACATTTTATGGTCTTTCTACATTCTTGACTTACATGTTCCCAAAATCATTAATTGTATTTTCTTTTGTAGTTCTCTGTTGATCCCCCGCACCTCCTCCTGTGAAACAATGAGCAACCAGGTAATAGAGAAGATTTAACTTCCATGTGTCCAGGGAATTTGATTTTGTACCATCAAATGTAACTTTTAAACTAGTTCTTGGCACTTTGTAGGACTCAGTAGTATTTCTTGAGTAAGTGAGAGAATGAATGAGTGAAGGTGTGATTGATACTCTTTTCAGAGGAAATTTTCCCATTTTTCATGATCATGACAACTATCATCATTGAGGGACAAATGACATTCAAGGAAACTGAAGTGATTTTTTAAAAATATAAATCTTGTACATGAATGTGAGGACTGGAAGATTCAGTGGAGACAATCTAGGCCAACTGGTAGCCTACACAGGAGCAAAAATGGGAAAAAGAGAAGTGGGGAGGTGAAAATGGCTATAAACAGATAGTTAGTTCATTGCTAAAAAGAGTTAGTGTCCAGGTCCTGGCTTCCGGTCTTGTTTCTCTTATCTATTATTTCTTGCATTTATTTCATTAGATAAGTTTGAGCAAAAATCTGTTCTACCTGCCTGACTCAAGAGAAAGAGCTTCGTGCAAAAGACACTAAAGTACTTGAGGTTAATTTTAAATCTTTTCTTTGAGTCACAGTTTAGTTATAAATTTTCCCTCAGGAGAAAAATTCCACAGGGAAGTTTGTCCCTTGATTATAGCCTGTGAGCTAATTTATTATAAAGAATCCAAGGACTTCAGTGTGTAGTCACAGCCTTCAGACAAAGGATGAGTGGGTAGGTTTTCTTGTCAAATGGAAAAATTTAAAATTTCGGTATTTGCTGCTTCTTATATCTGTAATTATTATATACACTGAAATGTTAACCTTCATGTAGATCCCTTGAAAATTAATTTCCCTTTATTTTGTGATTTGCTTTATGATTTAGATATTATTTACATTGCTTTCTAATAGCTACTAGGAATATTTATGATTTCTTCTTGGAGACAAAGTGAGACCCTTGCATTGCAATGACAGTCACCAACCAGTATAATAAGAAATCTTAGTGTTATTGAGATTGCTGTTTTTTGACCTAGTGCATGGAAAAATCATTTGAAGGTGGTTTTGGAAGATAACCCATCTCTCTCAGGCTGTCATTTTAACTTCCAGCATGGATAAGCTGAGGATGACAGGAACTTGACTCACTGGGGCGTTCAGTGAAGAATCTATTAGGTGGTGATATTATTTAAGGGACCTGTCTTGCTCAATGACCAGGATTCATAAGGTATTCCTTGTTCCTTCCCAGCCCAATTTCCCCAAGCTTCTCCTTGAGTCATGTTGTATTCCAGCAGGGAATACCTTTATGTTGGATTTGAGACAATTTGTGTTTATTTGAAGTCCATGGTCTAGTTCCTTCTTGCAAGAGAGAGAAAGAAAACAATGCTTCTTCTGTTGTAAAAGTAGGCAAAACGAATAGAAATAAGGTAGAGTTTCTAAGCAGTCATAGCATGTTGGGTAACCTTATTTTCCCCTTAGATCCACAAGGCTCATTTGTACAGAATGGCTTTATTTGATAATTATGGGGATGGTAGAATTAATTAAATCAGCAATATTGTCTAAAGAAAAATATAACATAAAATTGATGATTTTAAAAGTCCTTTTAGGTTTTTGGATTCTGTGAGTTCCTGTTTTGAAATCACCAAGTAAGAGCACATACCTGGGTGGGAATTGGATTTCTTCACTCTGATGTAAAGGGGTCTCAGGAGGCGCTGTCAGAACACATTGAAGATTATATAGTAAATAGGCTCTTAACTTGAATGACTTCCCAAATTCGGAATGCGCTGTATGTTACAAAGACCCCAGAATGAAAGCTTGAAAGAATGGTTTTGAGTCCTAGAATTTACTACCTTGTCTGTTATTATGGTCAAGCAAGAGTTTTTCTGAATATTCACTTTCTAGTTACAAAAGTAAATAAATTAAAATAATATAAAATGTTAGAATGCTAATATACTTAACTAGTATTTATTGACTAAACAAATGATTAATCTATATATTATAAATTGTTTTATATTCTCTAAAATACTATAAATATCATGAATGTGTGTTAAAAACATTTTTTTTTCAAACAGGATTCTCTGACGTCCAGCTTGCCAGAACTGAAGGCATGGCCAGGGCAAATAACGTGACTGAGCTGATCATCACTGGCCTTTTCCAGGACCCAGAGGTGCAGGAGGTGTGCTTTGTGCTGTTCCTCCCCATGTACCTGGCCACAGTGCTGGGCAATGGCCTCATTGTTGTGACAGTTAGTATCAGTAAGAGTCTGCATTCTCCCATGTACATCTTCCTCAGCTCCTTGTCCCTGGTGGAGATCTGTTACTCCTCTACTGTTGTCCCTAAGTTCATCAGTGATTTACTTGCCAAAGTTAAAACCATCTCCCTGAAGGGCTGTCTGGCTCAGATATTCTTCTTCCACTTCCTGGGGGTTGCTGAGATTCTTCTGCTTGTGGTGATGGCCTATGACCGCTATGTGGCCATCTGCAAACCTCTTCATTACACGAACATCATGAGTCGTCAAGTGTGTCACATGCTGGTGGCTGGTTCCTGGCTGGGGGGCCTCATTCACTCCATAATCCAGATCCTCATCACCATTCCATTGCCCTTCTGTGGTCCCAATGTGATTGACCACTACTTCTGTGACCTCCAGCCATTATTCAAGCTTGCCTGCACTGACACCTTTATGGAAGGGGTTATTGTGATGGCTAACAGTGGTTTAATCTCTATAATCTCTCTCCTTGTCTTGGTGTCCTCGTATGTGATCATCCTGGTCAACTTGAGGAACCATTCTGCAGAGGGGAGGCGCAAGGCCCTCTCTACCTGTGCCTCTCACATCACTGTGGTCATCTTGTTCTTTGGACCCGCTATCTTCCTTTATCTGCGACCGTCCTCCACATTCACTGAAGACAAACTTGTGGCTGTGTTCTACACGGTCATCACCCCCATGCTGAACCCCATCATCTACACGTTGAGAAATGCAGAGGTGAAAAATGCCATGAGGAAGTTGTGGGGTAAAAAGAACTCAGAGATGGAGTAAAAGGAGCAATAAGGAATAGGAAAGAATTTAAAAAATTGTATGTTGTGGATGTCAATTTTGCTGTTTTGGTCTGTATTAAAAAATAATAGTAATAAAAAGAGCATAGTTTTTCTATTGTTGTACCTCTCTTAGTAACCAAATTCTCTGAGGACAGAAGTCAGAGAGTTGAATTTGTTGAGTATATTTGGCTGCACAGTTTCCAGGGTTCTGCATAGTTACTCCTGGGTCTGGGTGATTTGAAGGTTTAAAACAAGTGCAAATGCAAAGAACATTTAGAGACATGTTTTATCTTTCTTTGATACATGGTAATATTTTATAATACAGGGCAGAGTATGATAGTTTAGTATTTACATACAACATATAATAATCACTTTAATCATTATCTTACACAGTTAGCCTTTCTTTCATTCGAGAAAGTTCAACATTCTTGAAATAATTTTCACTGATGGTCACCTTTTGGAATTATGAAGAGTTTGGAATTATTCTCCTTATCCTTCCACATGAAGGCACAAGTTGCTTCTTTCCCTTCATTCCACCTGTTTATTAATAACCCATTTTTCATTGAAAAGGAAACCCACCAGAGGTATTCTCAGGGCTATGTGGTGATGCCTTTATTGATCTTTCTTTTCTAATGTGGATAAGCATGTCATTGAGAATTGCACCCAGGAACTTTTCTATTCCGATTGGCCATTGGATCCTTGTATTGTAGACCATCTGATTTCGGCCATCAGAAAAGAGAATTTTAGTTTCTGTGTTAAACCAGTGCCAAGAGTGTCTTTGGGTTCTCTCACAATGTCCAACATTCATAAATAAAAGTAATATCAAAATGAAACTATTTCTGCCTATGAATTGGGAAATAAGTCAAATATTTCCACGAGAAGAAAATAATTGTCAGCCTTATGAGTTGTTAAAAAAATAAAGAATGTTGGAAATGCTCATTGTCTTAACTTGAAGAACGAAGGACAGAGTCATACTTTTTCTACTTCATGTCTCTGTGCCTTTACTGTAAGTGACCACTACATGGCAACTTCTTCTATTGCTCTATCTTTCAGTGAAGTGAGATGAATGAGTCTATGCCCATCTACACTGTTATAGTCCCAGAATCTCTTCCATATCCTACTGTCTCTTATCATTATTAATAGTTTTGAATATATCTTACAATTGGTCCCTGTTGGCTTTGGAGTTTTTCAACTGATTTTCACCTATTCAACCAGCTTTTCTCAAGTGTGTGACATGCCAGAGTAGGCTGTGTTTCCACCAAGTGTCTTTTGGGCCCTGAGATTATAAACAATAGCAATCTGTGGCTTCAGGACAAGGCATGGACCAATTTGTATGCTGATGAAAACATTGCCTGTGTATGGTAGTCCACGACACATGGCTACTGAGCCACGTACAGTGTCACTAAAACCTGAACTTTTAAAATTGAATTTTACTTATTTAAATACACACAGGCACGCATTGTTAGTGACTGTGAACTTAGTAACATATGTTTTCTTCTTCAAACCTTTAGATGTCTTTGGGTTAGAGGTGAGACTTCTAACCCAGTCCCTCGATGGCTGTAGGGCTAACTGCCTCTAATCTCAGGTGAAAGCTAACCAGCTCTTTATCTCACCCTCACACATCTTTTCTAATCACCCCAAAGTCTCACACAAGTGTCTGGGTGGCTCAAGAGAAGTCTCACTGGCAGCAGCCACAGGCCAAGCCCAGCCAGCTCTCCTTGACTTTTCACTGTCCGTCTAAGAAAGACTTAAAACCTGTGCACTCTCCTGTCTCATGATCACCTGCTTGGCAGAAGGACTGCACATAGCTAGAGATTTTGTTGAGTTATCTGTTCAATGAACTAGTGGGGGAATGTTACCTTTCAGAGGCAATTCTTGCCATATTCGGTGGTTATGTCCACTCTCATCAGAGATAGAGAGAGGCAGAAGTACAGAGAGACCAAGTTATTTTACATGCACCTTATGCACCAATATGCAAATGTGAGAATGGAAGGGGGAAATGATGATAATGTAGGTTAATACTACAGTTTTATATAAAAGTGGTAACTGGGGAACAGGAAGCTGGCATTGAAATAGCCTGTCCTCAGTGGATACTTACTCAGGAGCTGATCAAAACTCAGTGCCCAGGCACTTTAGTTTCCTTTTGAAATTACTTATTTAAGTTAGAAACTATAGGCAATAAGCTACATCACCTTCGTTTTTTTAAATGTACCTTCTCCTTGTTGGGTATAAGACAATATTGAAATGGCACTAAAATGATTGCAAAAGATTTAGAAACTTTCCCCAAGCCATGGTTTATTTGGCTAGGTTTTCCTACAGGGAAAAGAAATTCCATGGGGAAGTTGGTCTCTTGATTATATGTGTGAATTCATTTATCATGAATAGTCCAAGTAACTGAGCAGTGAATCACAGCCCTTGGACATTATGTGGATGGTTAGGATTACTACATCAGAACAGTATTTTATTACCCCTGAAATTTCTGTTCTCATGAGTTTTATTTATACACTAAAAGTTGTAAATTTAATATTGGTCCTGATAAAGATGCCTTAAAATTTCATTTCCTTTTGATTTGTCTTAGGCATCAATCTTGTTTTCTAATGTTCCATAGGTATTCGATCTAGCAGTCAGATCCACCCCCTGAAGTGCAGTAACATTTCCACCTCATATCCCCAAAGCCTGATGACATTGAGAGAACATTGATTTCTGAGATCGTACCTGATAAATCATTAGAGTGTGGCTTTGGGGAATCAACTCGCCTCTCTCAGACACTCCCCTTTTCTTGTGTGTTCAGGAGTTAGAATACGATTATTCTAAATTATTCTATAAATTGTTTAAGATGGTGCTCCTAGTGTGGTTTAGCTGAGTGTGACCTGGACTTGGGTCAGTAGTGGGAAATCGCTTGGTGGTGATACTAGTCAAGGAACTTCACTTACTGAGGAAAACAGAGTCTGTGGGAAGGAATCTGATACTGTTTCCCTTATGTTTTTATTCCAGAGCACAACCTCTCCTCAAGCCGTGGTCTGTTTTATGGGAGCAGAGAATTACAGTGAATTAGAGACCACTTATTTGACATCTATGTAGTCTAATTCCTTGCTCCAAGGCAGAGAAGGAGCACACCAGCTCTTCTGACATTAAGGTAGGTGAAGTAAGGCACAAAGTCTATGGGCAACTATAGGTACCAGGCAACTCATATTTTTTCTCTAGCTCTGTCTGTTTAAACTTACACGGATCTGCTGGTCTGTGCTTTTATAGAGTTGTCCTTCTGGCTTTCATACTTCTTGGTAAGCTATTCATTGTGTGAGGAGGAATTTCTCAATTGCTAAATGGATGGGAATAGAAGGAGAGGAATAAATTCAGAAGAGATAGAGTTGATGAATAGGAAAAGGTCATGTTTAGAGAGGTTGGTTATCAGATGTTCTTCCTGCTGTAGGACAGAGCCTGGAAACACTGGACCCCGTCCAATTTTCTTCCTGCCTCTGAGTGATGTCTCAAATTGGTATTTTGGGTTAGAGTGGTGTATCTAGATACTTGTATTTCTTTAGTGGATCAGAAATCATGTTCAACCTCAGAGAAGAAGCATTGCTTTTGTAGATAAATATACCTGTGCCTTCTTACAAATATCACACTGGATTTGAATTCCTTTGTTTTGTAATATGTCTTTATTCTGAAGCTAATAATATTGTAAGATTCTGGGTAAAATGCACTGGAACTGTGGTTAAACTCACTGTTTTAAATCCTGGCTCTGCTGCAGCGTAATTATTCAGAAGCTATAAATACAAATTAATTCATTTCTCTGTGTTTACATTTCTTCATATGCTTCAAAGGCAGTTCACAAGTTTCTCATTAAAAATGTCATGAATTAACACACATACTTTTAAAGCACGTTATACACAAGAGCCACAAGATGGCTCAGTGGGTGAAGATACTTGCAGCTGAATGTGGTGACCCGAGTTTGATCCCTCACACAGGTCTCACATGGTGGAAAAAAGAAAAGAACTGACTTAAATAAGTTGTCCTCTGACTACCATACTCACGCTGTGGTATGTGTGCACACATACATCAATAAACCAAGGAATATAATTTAAAACATTGAAAAAAGGTCTGGGGCTGCAGCATGACATATAATAGGTACTTTTGAAATGCTGGTTGTTGGGGCTGGAGAGATGCTC
Organism: Cricetomys ansorgei; assembly: GCA_026225945.1. NCBI lineage: Eukaryota > Metazoa > Chordata > Mammalia > Rodentia > Nesomyidae > Cricetomys > Cricetomys ansorgei. The sequence continues at coordinate 44,083 of JAMJFZ010003871.1, read as the reverse complement.
TTGCAGAGGACCTAGGTTCAGTTCTTAGCATCCACATTGGGGCTTACAGCTGCTTATAATTCCAGTTGCAGGGCCCTGATGCTCTGTTCTGACTGTGGGCCCCTGAATGCTTGTATGCACATACATACACACACCCAGAAGCACACATATACCCACAAAATTTAAAAAGGCGATGCTAGCTGTTCCTATTCACTGTAAAATAAAAATAAAGATTTAAGAAAATTGGTAAAAGCAATTTTGAGTAATATAATAGCACACTCTTATTGGGAAGATATAAAATGGACATGATGACAAAAGAATATGCTAATTGCTACGTGTGATATATGATTGGTAGTACATCATAAGGACAGAGAGGCATGAGAACTTTATTCTGTAGTGGTGAAATTCTGATTGCAATGTAGAGTGAAAGAATACTGAACAGTAGAAACAGAGGGCCTCTTGTGTTTTGCAGTGTCTATTTGGAAATGATTTTTAGGGACGAAAGCAGTAAGAGCAATTTGTGAAAGATCTTGGACGTCTAGATTCATGAGAATTTGTTTTGTGGGCCGCAGGGGAGTCTTTGCATTTTTCAAGTATTTATTCAGTGCACGGAGAAGAGAGGATGTATTCTCAGTGGTGTCATTTAGAAAAGCCTCCCTACATAAACAGGACTTGAATTGGGCTTTCGAGATGGGGAGGTTGGAAGGGACAGGTAAGGGCATATTGGCTAAGTGACGTTCTGGGGGGGGGTGTTGAGCAATGTGAGCGTGTGAGTGCAGGAGAGGTCTGTGACTTGAGCAAGGCTAAGTAGAAGTGCAGGCAGATACGGTTTTAAATTGTAGAGGGACTTCAAATTATGAAAAGAGTTAGTAGTAAGTTAGAGGAATTTACAATTGTCCTGGATTCTCTCTGAAGGAAAGTTGAACTACTAAGAACTAAATCCTTTGAGTGAGCAGAAAACATCATTGTTTCTGACAAAGATGATAAGGGAGATGGAAATTGAAGTCTGTTACATGTGACCTTTGCAAAACTTAATCCCTGCATTAGGGAAACACACAGACCCAATCACTAGCCATCTGCAGTATGTTTGAAGCTGCTTTAAGAATATTTTTTTCTTGCACTCAAATTTAGAATGAGTGTTTCAAATTTGAGACATCAGTCAGGGATAGGAAGAGAGCTATGTATGTCATCCAGTTTTTCTAGGCTTTGACCCAAGTGGAAGGAATAAATAATGGCCTATCTCTTCAAACATAACATTTTTTTGGCCCTATAATCTATTCTTACTGCTTTTGAGTTTTTAAAAATTTTTCATACACTGTAATTTAATCATATTCTTTCCCAATGCTTGCTTCTCCCAGATCCTCCCCTCTCCCTTACTCACCCAACTTCTCCTTCTTTTTCCTCAAAAAAATCAACTAACCAATCAAACAAGAACAATAACAACCGCCCCCCCCCCAACTACTATAGAACCACCCAAAGGCACAAAAGCTTTATTCTGTTTTGTGTTGGCTATTAATTCTGGGCACGGGGCCTGACATGGAAAGTAGTTGATATACTCAGTGTCGTTCCACTGGAGACAACTGATTTTTCTTTCTCACAGCAGTTATCAATTGCAAAGAGCCTTTTGGTTAGGGTTGGGATTTTTCATCCACTTCCCCTTCTCCATACTAGGATTCTGTCTTGCTTGACCTTGTGCAGGTCTTGTGCATGCTGACACTGTTTCTATGAGTTCATATGGCCAACAGCCCTACTGTTTCTAGAAACATAACCCTTTCCTTTTTGTCTTCTGTGGAGTTTCTATATGCAATCCTCTTGCAGGTGCTCCCACTCACCTGATCCCACTTAGCTACGGAGATATTTCACTGTCTCTTTGTAACGAATGCCTCTCAGTTGATTTGGTGGTAGATGGTGGGGAGTGGTTGTAGAATAATGTGGAAAGTCTAGTTGGTTCAATACTCTCAGTGTTGTGAGCATCTGTTGTAGAAACATATTTCTTGGTGCAAAGAAGACATAGGGACTCTGCCTTGAGTAAAGTGAGGACTGGCACAATGAAGAGAAAACAGCATGGAAGACGTTGGGAAAGGGCAGAAAGAACAGAGTGCTTTTTTCTCACTAAAGTGTGGTTTTATTTCCTGGAAAGTTTATGGTTTTGGAAGTTTAATCTCCAGTTGCTGACTGCACTATGGTGGCTTATTCTGTTTATGCATCAGTAGGTTTGAAGATTGAGTGGCATTGCTACAAAGGGAGCTTTCCTTGTCATGCTTGCTTTGTCTCATATGATGTGTCTCTGCCATGCCACAGACACAGCAGGAAGGTCACACCCTTGATTCTGTGCTTGTTTTGGACTTCCAGCTTGTAGAACTATGAGCTAATGAATATGTATTCTTTGTGGATTACCAAGTCTATGCTTCAGGTGTAGTAATTCTCTGAGGCACAGAAAGATGTAAAGAATTGGACCAGAATGGTATCAAACGGATGACTCAAGAGGAAGACCTATTAAACACAATGAAGATAATGCAAATACATGACCAATATATGTATGTATGTATGTATGTATCTATCTATCTATCACATATCTATCTATTATATTTCGTGAATTCTTAAATTCAGAATGTCTTAGGATGAACTAGAAAGATACCTGGGTTGTAAGTTAGAAGGTCTTCTTCTGAGTTATATTTTTCTAAGTGATTATGGGCAAATAAATATTTCTCTGGATTTCTGCTTTCTGTTAATAGCTAAATGAAACAAAAATAAAATAAATAAAACCATTAAGCTTCTAACATTTAATGCTGAATGACAATATACTGGCTAGATGAAAGATTGAGTAGTAAGTATAGAGTAAAACATTCTGTGCTTTCTAGAATGCTTTTAGGGAAATTAATTTGAGTTAAAAACCTGTTACTTTTTTTCAGTTGCCATACTATCTGATGTCCAACACACTTGAGCTGACTCCATGGCCAATGAAAATAATGTAACTGAGTTCATTTTCACTGGCCTTTTCCAGGACCCAGAGGTGCAGGAGGTGTGCTTTGTGCTGTTCCTCCCCGTGTACCTGGCCACAGTGCTGGGCAATGGCCTCATTGTTGTGACAGTCAACATCAGCAAGAGTCTGCATTCTCCCATGTACATCTTCCTCAGCTCCTTGTCCCTGGTGGAGATCTGTTACTCCTCTACTGTTGTCCCTAAGTTCATCACTGATTTACTAGCCAAAGTTAAAACCATCTCCCTGAAGGACTGTCTGGCTCAGATATTCTTCTTCCACTTCCTGGGGGTCACTGAGATTCTCTTGCTCACAGTGATGGCCTATGACCGCTATGTGGCCATCTGCAAACCTCTTCATTACACGAACATCATGAGTCGTCAAGTGTGTCACATGCTGGTGGCTGGTTCCTGGCTGGGGGGCCTCATTCACTCCATAATCCAGATCCTCATCACCATTCCATTGCCCTTCTGTGGTCCCAATGTGATTGACCACTACTTCTGTGACCTCCAGCCATTATTCAAGCTTGCCTGCACTGACACCTTTATGGAGGGGGTTATTGTGATGGCTAACAGTGGTTTAATCTCTATAATCTCTCTCCTTGTCTTGGTGTCCTCGTATGTGATCATCCTGGTCAACTTGAGGAACCATTCTGCAGAGGGGAGGCGCAAAGCCCTCTCCACCTGTGCCTCTCACATCACTGTGGTCATCTTGTTCTTTGGGCCTGGAGCTTTTATTTACATGAGACCGTCCTCCACCTTCACTGTGGACAAACTCGTGGCTGTGTTCTACACGGTCATCACCCCCATGCTGAACCCTATTGTCTACACACTAAGAAATACAGAGATGAAAAATGCCATAAGGAAATTCGGGAGCAAGAAGGAGAACTGAGTGACCAGAAAAAAATTAAAAAAAAACTTGTTTTGTGTTTTGTGCTTTTTGAAATGGATTTCGTATTTAGTAGGATTTTAATAAATGGCGTTGTCAAATACAAGAGCTTGACAGGCTTGTAGCTGTGATTCGCCTCAGTAACTAGCGTCCCTATTTATTTAGTTATTTTGGTATAATATTCTAAGTCTAGGCCATATACTCTTGGTTAATTTTGTGAAATGCATTTGGATCCATTACATTTAACAACATCATTGGTTTGAAACAAAGTGCAAATACAAAGTACTTTTTCTAGGACAAAAATCCACTTCATTGGTTTATTTCTTCTTTCCTTTCCTTTTCATGCTATCTTTACATATTATGGATATAGCATGGTCTTTCAATACATGTTTGCAATATGTCATTATTAGATCGTAATAATTGGTGTATATATCAGTTCTCATATTTATGATTTCTTCTGCTCGGTACACTCAACTTGTTCTCCAGTATCAATCATAAAATATTCATTAATTGCTCTCACTCACATTTTTCTTACTGTTCTGTGGAAGACTGGGAGTTTTTCCTGTTACCCACTAAGTCCATGAACTGAAGGGAGAACATTTTGACAACTATTTTGTAGGTTAATGATTACTTCTTTTCTTTCTTTCCTTCTGCCCTCTCTTTCTTCCTTCTTCCCTTTTTTCTTTCTCCCTTTCTTTCTTTCTTTCTTTCTTTCTTTCTTTCTTTCTTTCTTTCTTTCTTTCTTTCTTTCTTTTTTTCTTTCTTTCTTTTTTTCCCCTTCATTTCTTCTCCACCCCACAAGACAACAATTTGTGTTTCATTTAGAAAGGGGGCCAAGCAATAAAATTATCATGGCATATTTATCCATGAGGATATTAATCTGCTATTCTCTTCTAATGTAATCAAGTATATCTTTGCATTTTTTTTTTTTTTCTTTTTGGTCTCTTTTCAAGGCAGAGTTTTTCTATTGTAACTCTGGCTGTCTTGGAACTTCTTCTGTAGACCAGGCTGGCCTCAAACCCACAGAGATCCACCTGCCTCTGCCTCCAAGTGCTGGGATTAAAGGCATGCACCACCATTGCCCAGCTGCATTTTTCTATTCTTCTGATTAGCATCTTGTACCTTAGGCCTTTGGATTCTCATCATCAGAGTAAGTTTGTGAATCATATGTGTTTCATTGTATAAGCTGTCATGTGCAGGACTGTGCATTATTTCTTTTTGTTCCTACTACTGTGCCCATAATTGATACCCCATAAGCTCTTGTTGAGTGTGGATCCTTGCAGTATCTAATCATGTAGAATTTTTTGAACACTTACATGGTGAACTTTTCCTCAGGCTCTGAAATTCATTAGGTTAATCCAATTGCCTACCTGGTACAACCTGAAGTACATATTCCTTAACTTCTGTGAACAACTGTTTTTGTTGATTAAATTTAATTATATCAATGCCCTGATGAAACTCATAATATAACTCACCATTACATCAGATAATATGCATGTTCTGCTTTTAGAAAAGAATATGATACTCAATAAATATTAACTATATCATTATGCTAATTGTTAATTATATTTTGCGTGATAACTGCATCTTTGCCACTGGTCTTTGTGACTAGATCTGATCAGAATAGTTCTTGATTCCATCTCCAGACCAACATTAATTGATGGGCAACTCATATTGTTTTGAGTCTTTTTTGGGGATGGTGGTAAACTTGCTTTGTTATCCAATTCCTTTCAAATGTGTAACACAGAACCTGGTACATCTTAGGGATTTAGGTTTTTTTTTTTTTGTAAATTATTATTGACTATAACATAGCCCCTACATTTTATTTTATGCTAAATGCTCTTATGTTTTGTTAAGGTGTATTTCAAAACGTTAGAGCTGCAACTAAACAGAGTGGAGACACATTCCATTTCTCTTGATACCTTATGCTTAGTAGGCTAGGTATTTAGGAAACTGGATATGATAGTATCCTGCACTCCTGTGAAGTTTTTATTTTTGCAGTGGAAGCTATGAATAGAACTTCATCAGTGACCTCTAAGATGTTGGGAACCTCACAGGCTGACAGTGTCTACTCTATCTGAATCATCACAATCCTAATGGAGTTACCTAAGTCTGAGGGATGAGATCTGGTAGGTTATTAGGATCAATGTATTCATTTTGTTCTAACATCACTGGAATTTATTCATTTTTTTAATTTGTCTGTTTTTTGAGACAGAGAGAGAGAGAGAGACAGGAGTTGGATGGGTGTGGAGGTTGGGAGATTGGGAGTATCTGGGAAGAGATGAGTGAAGAGAAATTGATTAGAATATTTTGTATAGAAATTAATTTTCAATAAAAACTAACCACCAAACTATATATGTATATTAAAATGTGTCTCTAATTAACAAAAATATTAGGAGTCTATTAGTATTTGGGAAGTCTTAATTGTTGATTTTGTCATAAGCATTAGAAATCTAGTTTTTAGAAAATTGATTTAAAAGTACCACACTAGAGATACTTTGGAGCTAGGCAAAGTGAACATACCTGCAATCTCCGTACAAAGTAGGTAGAGGCAGGAGATTCAGGAGTTCAAATCCACCCTCATTGCAAATCAAGTTGGAAGTCAGCATGTGCAACATGAGACCTTGTATCAAAAAACCCCAACAAAACAAAACAACCCACAAAACCACAAAACACGCAAGGAACACAAAGAAAAAATTGAAATAATGCAGCAAATTTTCTGTTTAGGTAGTTTTATATTCTTTCCTGATCAATTATACTTAAGTACAGGTTTGAATACATATAACACAAAACAATTTGATAAGGTAGAACTGCAAAGTACAGAGACAGAAAGTTCATAACTAATGGAAATGTTCTGTGTGTGTTTAGTATGGTAATGTCAAATGTGAGACTAAAGATGTAAATTCAGCTGGACAGTGGTGGTGTACACCTTTAATTCTAGCACTTGGGAGGCAGAGGCAGGTGGATCTCTGTGAGTTTGAGGCCAACCTAGTCTACAGAGTAAGTTTCAGGGCAACCAGGGCTACACAGAGAAACCCTGTTGTGAACCTCCCTTCCCCCCAATTCAAATTTTATTTATGTACTGTGCTGGCTAGTTTTATGTCAACCTGACATAAACTAATGTCATCTGAGAGGAAGGAACTTTAATTAAGAAAATGTCTCTAGATTATGGGGATGAGAGGGCTTGAGGATATCAGGAGAACACATTCTACAGAGTAAAGGGACAAGGATTCTTGGGGGCTCACCGAGACCGAAGTGGCAGACATAGAACCTGCATTGTTCTGCAGTAGGTCCTCTGCATAGATCTTAGGGTTTTCTTGCTTGGTGTTCTTGTAGAACTCCTAAAAGTTGGAGCGTGGGAGTGTGTGTGTCTCTGAACCTTTTACCAACCCTTGGGACCCTAGTTTTTCTACTGGGTGGCCTCTTCCTTCCTTGATGTAGGGGCTTGTGCCTGGTTTTGTTCCATTTTGTTAAACCCTGTTAGATTGGTAAACATGGGAGGCCTGCTCCTTTCTGAGGGAGTAGAGGAGAGGGGAGACAGGGTGGAGCAGGGAGGAGTGGAGGGAGGATATGCTGGAGCCAGGATGTATTGTAAGAGAGAAGAAAAATAAATTAAAAAAGAGAAAAACATAAAAAATGAAAAAAAGTGTCTCCATAAGATCCAAGTGTAGGCAAACCTGTAGGACATTTTCTTAATTAGCTATTGATGAGGGAAGGCTCAGCCCACTGAGGATGGGGCCACCCCTGAGCTGGTGGTTCTGGGTTCTATAAGAGAGCAGGCTCAGCAAGCCATGAGGAGGAAGTTAGTAAGCAGCACTCCTCCATGGCCTCTGCATCAGCTCCTGCCTCCAGGTTCCTGCCCTGTTTGAGTTCCTGTCCTGACTTCCTTCAGTGAATAGTGATGTGGAAGTATAAATCAAATAGAATGTTTTCTTCCCAAGTTGCTTTGGTCACGGTATTTCATCACAGCATCACAGCACCTAAGATAATTTATGTGTGCACAGGTATATTCACGTGTGTTGTTTTTCCGGCGCTCTGTGTTTGTCCTGCTGCAGCGGTCTGGCATCCGTCCCACTGGCCAGGGCGGGTAGACGCAGACTCAAGCGGCGGGTGGCGTGTGGGGGCCCGGGATCCGTGGTTCGGTGACTTTTCACGGAGCCGTCCACCCGCGGGCCTGAGAAATGTGTGACGAGCCTCGAAGAAGGCCCGAGAGTCCGGAATGAAGGAGACGACATCTGGTGGACCCGAACTGGAACCCAAACTCATTTATTCCCAGGCTTTTCCCCAAATAAATAACCTCTCCCCATAAGGGCGTGGCTTCTCCCCTCGAGCGGGGAAGCCTTAATTAGCATGGCAAGGGGAGGGGCGTACCTGGCCAACCCCCACAATATCCATGGCCTTTGCAGAGACAAAGGTGTATGATTCACCACAAGGCAGGCAGATGTTTTGCCAATCTGTTTACTGAGTTAGCAGCTTCCAGGGCGTTAAGAGTAAAGGAGACTCTGAGTGTCCTACTAGCCCTGGGGCGAGGACCGCTCGTGCTACAACTTCACTCTTTAGCCTGGAAGCACTACACACGTGCATGCACATGAATATGTACAAGTCAGAGGACCATTTGTGGGGGCGCAGTGCTCAAGTCAGAGGACCATTTGTGGGAGTAAGGTCTATCTGTCATGTGAGTCTTGAAGATCAAGCTCAGGTCATCCACCTTGGAAGCTAGCACTTTAACCTACTGAGGCATCGTGATGACCCCTATTTAACTTTATTAAAAAAACCTAACAAATTAAATAAAATAAAAAATAAATCCACAGAATAAGCTTTGGTCAACCTTGCTTGTTTCCTTGATTTATTTATTTTTCACTCAATCAAAACATCTGTGAATCTTGTTAGCTTTACCTTAAGAGTATATGTAGAGTCTTACTCTTTCCTAAATTCTTCATTGCTATTGTTTTATCCTCGTCACCATCATCTCTCAACTGGAGTAATTTGATGACCACTTGATATTCAATTTCCCTTCATTCTTCTCATGGCATCAGCCAAAGTTCCTGACATGACATTCTCTTTTCTACCACCTTTGTATATAACAATATTTACCAATATTTTATTTAAAAAACTAAAAACATTATTATTTGAGAATTTAATACATTTATACAATATGTATTTTGATCATATTTGTTCCCCATCTCCCCATCTCTTCCTAGAACCCTCCCTTGCACAACCTTTTCTGAACACCATGTTCTCTGTTTCCAATTTATCTATCTATCATCTATCTATCATCTATCTATCTATCATCTATCTATCATCTATCTATCTATCTATCTATCTATCTATCTATCTATCTATCTATCTATCTATCATCTACAGTTTCCCCTCCCTTCACTGCTTCCAGTTCCCTCCCACCTCCCCTCTCCCTCAGATACACGTCCATCTATTTCTCCGCTGAAAAGAGCAAGCCTCCCAGGGATATCATCTGAATAGGGCACAACAAGATACAACAAGACTAGGCACAAACCCTCATATCAAGGCTGGATGAGGCAACCCTGTCAGAGGAAAAGGGTCCCAAGAGCAGGCAAAAGAGTCAGAGACACCTTCAATTCCTTTGCTAGGAATCCCACAACACCAAGCTAGCAACCAAAGCATACATGAGGAAGGCCTAGCACAGACCCATGCAGGCTCTGTGATTGTCACTTCACTCTCTGTGAGCCTCTATGAGCCCTGCTTAGTTGATTCTGGGGATCATGTTCTGTTGGTGTCCTTGACCTCTCTGGCTCCTATAATACACCACTCCCTTCTTTCCAGTGTTTCTCTGAGCTCTGAGTGGGGAAAGACTGGATGGAGATCTCCAATTTACTGTGCTTAATACTTGGCCTTGGGCCTCTGCATCTGCTCCCATCAGCTGCTGGAGGAAGCATCTCTGATGACAATAGGGCTAGGCACCCATCTATGAGAATAGCAGAATATCATTAGGAATCATTTCATTGATTTTTCTTTTCCTTTCTTCCTTTCTTTCTTTCTTCTTTCTTTCTTTCTTTCTTTCTTTCTTTCTTTCTTTCTTTCTTTCTTTCTTTCTTTCTTTCTTTCTTTCTTTCTTTCTTTCTTTCTTTCCAGTCATAGTTGGTTCCATCCCAGGTCTGTGAGCCATCCAACCTCCAGTTCCTAGCTATCTAAGTAATGTTGGATATGGGCTTCCTCTTCTGGTGTGGGCACCAAGCCATACCAGTCAGTTATTGGCTCACTACTCCCACAAGCTCTACCTTCACAAGCTCTACCCCTTTTAAGACAGTGTCTCTCTATGTAGTCCAGGAACTTGTGATGTGGATTAGGTGGGCCTTGAATTTACAGAGATTTGCTTGCATCTGCCTCTCAAATGCTGGGATTAAGGCATGTACCACCATCTCTGGCACTGCTTTCTCTTTTTAAAGAAATAATATATAAAGTCTACTTAATGCATGCCATATATACATGAATGTGGAGCCATCTGCAGGCGCATGGGCAACCTACCTATGGCCCCAACCCCAAAGAAGAATGATTCATCCTCCCCCAGTAGCTGTCAACTAACCATAGCTCCTAAATAAGGGGTAGGATGTAATAGCTCCTCCTCCATCCATGCTGGAATGCTGTCTGGCTTGATCTTCTGGAGGTCTTGTGTCAGTAACCACAACTCCTGTTAGTTTATGAGTGCAATATCCATGTCATATCTAGAAGACAGCATTTCACAGCACTCCTCCCCATCTCCTAGTTCTTATCTTTCTGCTTTCTCTTCTATGGTGTTCTCTGAGTTTTGGGTCAGGGCATTTATAAAGATCCCATTTAGGGTTTAGTATTCACAGTCACCTATACGCAGCACTTTAAACTAGTTATAAGTCTCTGCAATGCCTACTGCCCACTGCAGAAAGATTCTATGATCAGGATTGAGAGAAGCCCAGGTCTGTGGGAATAAACATAAACATAACTATGCACATAAGCAAAACATAAACATTTAGAAGGTAGTTTGATAGCGTTACCCTTTAGCAGCATCAGCATCAGCAACAACAACAATTTCTACCCTAGGGTCTATGACCCTAGCTACCAGGCATGAATTCCCTCCTATGGAACAGGTCTCAAATCCATTCAGAGACCAGTTGGTTACTCCACAGCAATCATGTCATGATTGTACCAGTGGGTACATCCTTCCTGTCATGTCAGTATTGTAGCATGCATGGCCCCTCATTGGATGAGATCACTGATGTTTTTTATCCCCAGAAGCTTGCATAGCACCGTCTGGCACCATGAAAACCATGCATCAAGGAGCAAATTTCCCAGTTGACATGAGATTGATTTTTGTATGTCCTGGAGTTAAAGTGTGTGATGTTTTCAACAATAGGGTCTTATGTGGTTATGTCAACTTGTATTTCTTGTCATCTTTAATTTTTTATCCTTTTTACCCATAAAAGGACTAGCTGCATGTCTAGAATTATATTTTTTATTTTCTCTTTACCTCTGTTATGCCCTAAAAGGGAAATTGAGGATGTCACATCCGTGTCTAGTACCTATAACAATACTTGGAGAACCATAGAATTTCAATATTGTATTTGTTAAATGATGGATGAATGAATGCATCAACAAATGACATCTCTTTCAGGAGAAATTTCTGCTATATTCCATGATTGGATCACTGTTTGACAAAGAGACAGAGGCACAAAGAGGTTAAGTGCTTTTATACAGAAACAGTGTACACAAATACATGAAGGTGACTTTTGAAGGGTACAGCAATGAGAGGCTAGATGAACTTTGTTATTAAAATGAGAAATGTAAACAAAGAAGAATGAGGAGGGGGAAGTGGACTGGTATAGTTGTAGAGGGATAGTAAATCCAGTACTGATCAGACCAGTGCAGAGGTCTTATTCTTTTCTTATTCAACTGGAACTGATCTTCAGTCTGCAAGTTTAGTCAAATACCGCCTGCATTTCTTGCTTTCAATACTTTATATTTTTTCTTTACTGTGTGCAAAACAATATATAATCAGCAGCAAAAATAATTGGAATAGGTTTTGAAACTTTCAAGTCATAGTTTGTCAAGTTTTACTGTAGGGAGAAGAAATTCCATGGGGAAGTCAGTCCCTTGGTTATAACATGTGGGTTGATTTACTGTGAACAATTCAAGTATGTGAGCACTCAGTTCCAACGCTCAGATTTTCTGTGGGTGGGTAGTTATTTATCAAAACAGGATCCCCGAGACTTTGAGTTTCCTGTTCTTAAGGATTTTGTTTCTTCAAAATTACAAACCCAAATATAGATGCCCTGAATGTTTCCCTTTTGTGATTTATATTAGATTCTGTCTGCTGTGTTTGTTTCTAAAAGCTGCCAGGATATGTTCTAGGAGACAAAGCTAACTCTTTAACCATAGTAATAATAATCACCCCATATCACCAATGATAGTCTTTCTGAGATAGGACTTTTTGAGAAAGTGATGATTTCTGAGAGAGTACCTGGAAAAATCATTGGAGCATGGTTCTGTGGAGTCCCCTCTCTTAGCCTATGCCACCTCCCTGTATGGCTTGAAGGAATTATAGTTATCTTTCTTTAAATTCTTTTCAGCACTATCTCTAGAATGGCTTACTTGAATATGATCTGAGGATGTTTAGTGAGAAATCAGCTACATGGTAATATAGCCCACAGATCTTGCTGGCTCTAGGCCAGCATTTTCAGGTATGGGCAGTTATTCTCCTAGCTGTTTTCCTAAGTCTGCACAAACCTAGAGTAGTGATGTGTTCCAGCAGGGCACCTAACAACATGCTAAACTGGAGACATATTGAGTGTATTTGAAATTCATTTTGTCCAATTATTTGTCCCAAGGAAGTATAAGAACACAGCAGCTGTTCTGATATAAAGGTAGGTGGTATGATTAGATGCCAGGTGAAGAGTTTTTCAGCTAACACAGGATGTTGGGTTAACTACATTTTTTATTATATCTGTAAGAATTCATTTTTGAGATGAAGTGGTGGTTGAGTGTTATGATTCTTTTGTGGGGGGAGAGTAAAGAACTAAGCTCATAACTTTTCTTATGGTATAAAATCCAGAGCATAAAATGTAATAATGCTGAAATCCTTTTACAGCTATGCATTCTATAAAGTACTATTTGGGCATTACTAGACTGAGGCCTGTGATTGGTAGAGGTTCTAATACTTTTCCCCAAGGTCAGTCACATTAGTATATCAAGTTGTCTCATACTTTTTGCTAGCCATGGTCTGCACCCTATAGTGTGTTCTAGTATAAAGCAAAGCAGGAGGCATTTCTTCCCATCTATGTGGCAGAGAGAGTTGGAATGGATGATGGGGACAGAGAGAGGGAGAGGGGGAGAGAGGGTTATTTTCAGAGACAAGCATCATTTCAAAAGTAGTTTGGGATGAAGTCTGGAAATACTGTGGATCTACACAATTCTCTTATCTCCAAGAGATGTCTCATATTTGTTCTAATAATTTATCTTAATTTCTGTAATAGACCAAGATTAAATTGTGTTTAAGCTCAGAGAAGAACTATGTGTTTATTTAGGTAAATATACCTAACTTTTCTAATAAAGGTTGTACTTAATTTGAATTCTTTTCTTATGTCTTCTCTATGGATGCTGTTAATGAGTGACTGGCTCATTTCTTCTATACTTTGTCTTTTTTGACCACATAATAGGTGCTTGCTTAGGAAAGTAGGAGAGTATGCCTCCTCTTTGGGTAGATAAATAATACTACTATAGCTTTAGTATATATTTGAATTATTACATTTTTCCTGTTGTAAAGCAGTATCGGTTCATGAATTCTATGTTTGTAGGAACCTTGATAACTCTGCCCCACATGAACACTGAAGTAGTTCAGAACTGAGGCACTTGAGTGAGCAGAAAGCATTGCCTTATTATTGATTAAGGTGATAAGGGAGATGGTACCTTATATCTGTTTGTGACATAGTAGCATTGGATGTACCCAACCAAACACAGTATCCTGCCTATGCTCCATAGAGACAGAAGTTCACCATGAAAAAGTATATTATCTGAAATATTCCATTTAAAAGGAGGAAAGGGTAAGGGCCTAGCTTCTTTCAGGTTCACTCTGCCTCCTCTGGCAGGATGTGGCTGGGAGTGTTTTATTACTGTATCAGGAAGAAATTCTCTCTTGATAGTCCATCAAGTTGTGTGCTTGCAAATGTCTCTTCTTGATTAAAAAAAAGATTTGATTTGTTGTATTTGATTTGCAATACCTAAATACCATGACCTTGACTGACTTTAGGATAATAAGATGGTATTGCTGAATGTGGAGTTTGGGAAAGATGAATTTAAGGCAGTTCCAAATGGCCCTAATGCATTGCCCCCAACACTTGTGTATAGGTTTAGACTCTCCTTGCAACACATTGTTGGAAGTACATGTACATACATTTGATGGCAGTGTGTTCTCTAAAGTGGTTGTACTGGTCCTCATGTTTACAACTGAATATGAGGCCAATCATAGTTCGTACTAGCACTTGGTATCTATCGTCTGCTAATCACCTTTCCAAGTAATAAGCCTTGATTCATTTTTAAAACAAGAGTTTCTTTTTATATTTTATGGGGATTTACTTGATTACTGGTGAGACATATTTTCACATGCGTTTATATATTGATACAATAGAAAATGAATATTCCTTGAGAAGAAAGAAGCAAAGAACAGAGGGGCAGAAGTATGCCAAGGGAATTCCCCAAGAAGAAGAAGAGGTATCAAAAACGCAGTAAGGATAGTACAAATATAGCTTCCTAACCTGAATGACTGCTCAAGTTTAGAATATGTTGTCAAACACCAGTGCATTGAAAACTAGAAATACTGGTTATGGACCCAGAATTGACCTCTGTCTGTGTGGTTATGGGCAAGAAGTCACTTCTTGATTTCTATTTTCCAGTGATAAAATTAAATAAATTAAAATATAAAAGGCAAAGGCGCCTTGTTGAATTATGAATTAATACATATTGGCTAAGGGGATAATTAGTAAGCGGTTTGCTTTCTCTGACATCCTGTAAATGGTGTAAGCTTGTGCTACAATGTTTTATTTCAGAACTCTTCCTGCCTGATATCCAGAGCTCCTGAACTGAAGCCATGGCCAGGGCAAATAACGTGACTGAGCTGATCATCACTGGCCTTTTCCAGGACCCAGAGGTGCAGGAGGTGTGCTTTGTGCTGTTCCTCCCCGTGTACCTGGCCACAGTGCTGGGCAATGGCCTCATTGTTGTGACAGTTAGTGTCAGTAAGAGTCTGCATTCTCCCATGTACATCTTCCTCAGCTCCTTGTCCCTGGTGGAGATCTGTTACTCCTCTACTGTTGTCCCTAAGTTCATCAGTGATTTACTTGCCAAAGTTAAAACCATCTCCCTGAAGGGCTGTCTGGCTCAGATATTCTTCTTCCACTTCCTGGGGGTTGCTGAGATTCTTCTGCTTGTGGTGATGGCCTATGACCGCTATGTGGCCATCTGCAAACCTCTTCATTACACGAACATCATGAGTCGTCAAGTGTGTCACATGCTGGTGGCTGGTTCCTGGCTGGGGGGCCTCATTCACTCCATAATCCAGATCCTCATCACCATTCCATTGCCCTTCTGTGGTCCCAATGTGATTGACCACTACTTCTGTGACCTCCAGCCATTATTCAAGCTTGCCTGCACTGACACCTTTGTAGAGAGTGTCACTGTAATGGCCAATAGTGGTTTAGTTGCTCTGTGTTCCTTCCTTGTCTTGGTGTCCTCGTATGTGATCATCCTTGTCAACTTGAGGAACCATTCTGCAGAGGGGAGGCGCAAAGCCCTCTCCACCTGTGCCTCTCACATCACTGTGGTCGTCTTGTTCTTTGGACCCGCCATCTTCCTCTACATGCGTCCTTCCTCTACTTTCACTGAAGACAAACTTGTGGCAGTGTTCTACACAGTCATCACCCCCATGCTGAACCCCATCATCTACACGTTGAGAAATGCAGAGGTGAAAAATGCCATGAGGAAGTTGTGGGGTAAAAAGAACATAGGGATGGAGTGAAGGAGAGCTGAGGAATGGGAAATGATTTTTAAAAATGTAATGTATTGTTGAAGTGGGTCTTTTTTGTGGGATATTAAAAATAGAAACAAAAAATGTAAGGTCATCAGATTACTGCTTCTACGATTCTCCCTAGTAGCTCAAAGCTCCATGGTATCCTAGTGTTATATGCAAGCACAGTGGCGAAGTGCCTTCTTGAATCTTATGGAACTAGGTTATGTTCCTGATACCTGCTTTTTATCATGACTTGAGTAATTTGAATACTCAAGTCAACATACAAGTAGCATTGTATGGACTGAACAGGTTATATTTAGTAATACATGTGCATGTATACATATATGCATGCAGTAACAGTTAGTGAAAAAAGAAGCCATGAATTTGAAAAAGAGTAGGGAAAGGTATATTGGAAGGTTTGGTGGGGGGAAAAGAAAGGGAGAAATGTAATTTAATTATAACCTTAAAAATAAGAAAAACTATATTTAAATGACACTAACATAATTATGGGGTTCCGTATAATACCTTATACAGGTACGAAATGTGTAGTGATCCATTATATTAGGATAATTGGCATGTCTATTATCTTGATCACTTAGCATTTCTCATGTTGGAAAATTATTCATTCTCCCTGCTATCTATTTTGAAACATTTAATTAATTGTTGATACTAGAAATCATGCAGCAATGCAAAATATTAGGAGCTATTCCTTAACTCAGCTGCACCCAGTGCAGGGAACATATTTTCATAAATACCTTTTGGGTAAAGTTACTTCTGTTTCTGTTTGCCTTATTTATTTAAAATATCTCAGGATAATAACTTAAAAAGGAAGTCATTTACATCTAACATAAAAAGAAAACCAGTCAAAGGAATTAATCAGGGGACATTGGGGGATAAAGTTATCAATTTGATTATTTCTTCTTTCTTATAGGAAAAATTTATCATTTAAAATTATTCCCACGTATTTTTTATTATTCTTATTATTTCTTAGAATCTTGTATCATATACTAATTATGATCATTAGACAATATCCATGAATAATTTCAGTTCTTGTGACATTTTGGCATATAATAAGTTACTTTGGGCCCTCTTGCCATGTTCAAAATTTATAAAGAAAGATAATATTAAAATGTCATAGACTTTCCAGTTTGACAAGCACCATTTGTTGAAGATGCTGTCCTTTTTTTCCCCATGTATATTTCTGGTTTCTTTATCAAAACTCAGGTGTCCATAGGTATGTGGATTTATGACTGCTTGTAGAAGAATGCAAATAGATCTATATTTATCACTCCACACAA
Source organism: Cricetomys ansorgei (assembly GCA_026225945.1). NCBI lineage: Eukaryota > Metazoa > Chordata > Mammalia > Rodentia > Nesomyidae > Cricetomys > Cricetomys ansorgei. The sequence continues at coordinate 26,931 of JAMJFZ010003871.1, read as the reverse complement.
AACTCAACTCCAAATATATCAAAGACACTGTCATGTGGACAAAGTGGCAGCCTGTAGAATGGAATAAACTTTTTACCAACTCCACACCCACGAGAAGACTAATTTTCAAAATACATAAAGAACTCAAGAAAGTAGATATTAAAAAACTAAATAATCCAATTTAAAAATGAGGTACAATTCTCAACAAAGGAAACTTAAATGACCAAGGAACACTTAAAGAAATGTTCAACATCCGTAGCCATCAGAGAAATGTAAATACAAACTACTTCTAGATTCCATCTTTCACCCGTCAGAATGGCTTAGATCAATACCACAAGGGACAGCTCATGCTGAGGAGGATGTAGAATGGGGACTACTCATTGATTGCTTGTGATAGTGAAAACTTGTGCAGCCACTATAGAAATCAATATGGCAGGTTTTTTTAAAAGGAAGTTAGCACTCAATCTACTCAAGATCCAGCTATATCGCTCTCTAGCATATACCCAAAGGATGTTCCATCTTACCACAAGGACACTTGCTCAACCATGTTCATTGCTGCTATATTCATAATAGCCAGAAATTGGAACAATCTAGATGTACCTCAACAGAAGAATGAATAATCAAAATGTAGTTTATTTACACATTGGAGTATCACTCAGCTGTTAACAAAAATGATATCACAAAGAATGGAGAGACTGCTAAGCAGTTAAGAGCACTGGCTGCCCTTCCAAAGGTCTTCGATTCTCAGTACCAACATGGTGGCTCATAACCATCTATAATGGGAATCTGATGCCCTCTTCTGGCCTGCAGTTGTACATGACGATAGAGTGCTCTAATACATAAATAAGTACATCTTTAAAAGATGACATCATGCAATTGCAGGCAAATGAATGGAACTAGAAAAAAATTCCTTTCTTAGTAGAGAGGTCGAACATCTGTGGTGTCGACTAAGTCTTATGGATTTTGATTTTTTTATCTCTTGTATGTGCTGGTTGAAGCTGTAGGTAGATAGTGGCTTTAAAGGCACCACAGAATCTTCTTCCTTTTCCTAGTGCCTCCACTATTCCCTGTTCGTGGATGAATATTCATGAGTGACCATCTATTTCCCAAGAAGTTGCAGTTTGATCTGCCTGGGATGACATTATTCCCTTTCCCTATACAACAAACCTGAAGAGTCCTACTTTAAAGTTACACACTTTGTGAGGTATTTGCTGACCTCTTTCCTTCTAGAGTAGAATTCTTTCCCAAAGTTTTCATGACATCATTGCTCTATCAGTTTGATTATAATGATTATAAATGTGCTTCTCTTTCAAACTATAAGCTCTCAAGTAAAGGACTATCCATTGTCTCTTCCTTGTAGCTGTGAATATCATAATTGATGCTTTATAAATACTTGGGAGTGAACAACATCTTTTCCTTATAAAATTTTAAGAGAGCCCTAGCTCTGAATTCCTTAGGATGTGTTAATTGCCTGCCACCTACAACTAGAGATTCAAGGTGCCTAACTTCTGTGAACAGTAGTTTTTGCTTACATTTAGCAACACAAACTCTAGGAATACATTCATTTGATTATGGTGAATACTTAGCCTAATAATATATATGTATATGATTTATTTTTGGTGTGTGAATATGTGCATGTGGGTGTGCATACCTGTATTCATTAGCATAAAGGCCAGAGGTCAATCTCAGATATTGTTCCTTAGTTGTTGATCACTTTTTTTTTGTCTGGTGCTTGGTGATTAGGTTAAGCTGGCTGACCAGTGAACCTTAGGAACATCTCTATCCTTGACTACCCAGAGTTTATAAGCACTCTACCAAACCTAGATCTTTACTTGTGATCTTGTTGTTGAAGTCAGCACCTCATGTTTGCACAATAAGTACTTTACTGAGCTGTCTCCTCAGTCCACACATAAAACATTTAGAGAAGAACATGATGCAGAGAACAGGTCACTCAATAACGTTTAACATCACCACCACCACTGCCACTGTCATCTTTAGTGCTAGACGTTAGTTTTGTGTGATAACTGTACCATGCTTACACACAGGTCTTTTTGTCCTGTAGAACTCTTAAGAATGCACACTTCTCAATTCAAGAAATAGTGGCATTCTATATCACCTTGACATTGCAGGATGTGGAATATCTCACTGACCTGTCACATTAAAATATATTTTAGATATAAACATGATGCATTTTCTGCAAGAGAAATTACAGAATGTAGGAACCCACTCTACATATTACAGTCTTATGTTCTTTACCCATTAAACATTTAGATCCTTCAGTTTTGGCTGAACATTAATGAAAAAAAGAGAAAATTAATGATCTAGAATTACAAACTACAGAGGTAGAAAGTCCAGCACTGTTTGGTGTAGCAGTTCGCTACAATCTTTTACCCTCAATTTAGGGAAGGAGAAAAGAAAGATAGAAATCTTCACCACTTTTACAAATGGCCTTAATACAGAAAGAGAGAAAGGTAGAAGTCTTCACGGCCTCTTTTAGGCTGCCCTAAGCTCAAATCTCTCCAATCTTTGTTCTTTTAGGAGTTACCACACTAACTAGCCACAGCTGAGAAGAAATTACAGAAATCCATTTCATTAGTAACCCAACCAACCAACCACCAACCAACACCCACCCCAACTCTTGGGGCTTCAGACCTTTTATGCCCTAAGCCAAAAGTTCCCAGAAACCCATGCGGCAAGCAATCCCAAAGACAAGCTAGCTACAGGTGGCAGAAGGACTGCACCTAACCAAATTATAGCCACCTGCATCAAGCAATCCAAATCCAACTCATAAACAACTATACCACACCTGGGGTGGGAACACAAATCTACTCCAAATGCCATTTTGCATTTTTAAAGGAACCAAAATAACAAAAACTTCTTCCAAGTGTTCCTCTAAAGATTGGAATGCTCTGTGTCTATGTAATGTAGTAGTGATCACTGGACCATTGCAATGAAAGCCCAAGGAATTGAATCCCAAATTTAATTTTAAGAACTTTAAAATTTAGTCATCACATGAGGTTATGTGATCATAACATTTTGAATTCATTTGTATCGTCAGAAAGCAGTAAGAAAGAAAAGAATTGAACTGCTTTTAGGAGATTCTTCAAATATGCTACACAATGCTTTTATTTTCATATTATTGAGAAAATAGTCACATGGCCACCCTTAATAACAAATAAGGCCAGAAACTAACGTATTTAGTTTTTGTGTTCATCTAAAAATCTGAATTTTACTTTGCACCCAGGTTTCTTCCTTAATCCCAAAGAGGAAGAGGAGAATGGATCAAAGCATTGTCATGTAGCATCAGATCCATTGCAGTTTCACATGTAATAATTTTTCCCCACAAATATGATTTACAATGGTTTGGTATTCTCACACAGCTTAATTGTAACACAATTTTCTTTTTTTTTAATCCTTCCTTCCTCCCTCCCGACCTCACATCCCAGGCAAATCTTTTGCTTTAAAGTTGCTATGGTCTATCTGGGTTAACATTGCTCACAGGAGTTTGTCTGACAGTAGAATACTTTATCTGTGGTAATTCATGGTGGCCCATGCTATATGGCTACTGAGCACTTGAAATATGCACAGCATCTTTTTACCTTGCTAAATTATAATTAGCTTAAAGTTATATTTAGCTACATATTGATCTCTACTGAAATGGATGGCAGAAGTCTATAGGCCCTCATGTTTACTTCTTTTTTAAACCTGTGACTAACCCTCAGGTTCAAGGGACATTGATGGCTCAGTGGATAGCATACTCTAATCTCAGGATCTTCATTTATAAATTCTTCTAACTCAGTTTATACCTATTTACTGTCTTAACATCCCACCCTCTGACAGAGAGGCCAAGGTGATCACTGTCCTATCTATCAGTACCATATGAGTATTACACATGAATATGCATGTGATGTAGCTTCCAATGGGTCAGAAGTTAACAACTCTCAAGTTGTTAGCTCTACCTAGACCTCTTGCTTCAATTTTAATTTATATGCCTAATCTTAACTGTTGTGAATAGTGCAGAATAAAGATGGATATACAAGTAAGTATCTTTGTGATATAGTGAATTAGAGTCTTTTAGTAAATACCAGGAATGGTAAATCTGGCCATTTACTGTTGGACATAGGGTATGCCCTTTAAGTGTGGTTTGTAAACCCAGTGAGACTTAGTTGGAAAAACTAACATTTTCTTTGTAAGCTGTTGTTAGTTGGAGATAGCTTCTTGGTTAGGGACAGGAGCTTGTGTCTACTTCCCCTTTTAGTCCTAGGATCCTATCTGGCTTGGACTTGTGCAAGCCCTGTGCATTCTGCTACAGTCTTTGTGAGTTCATATGTGTGACAGCCCTGCTGTGTGTTGTGGTATGTTTAGTTGTGGATAATATTTTAGTTAAGATTCGTCTTTTACTTGTTTACACTTCTGTGCCATCCCCAGCTTCCACCCCCCACAGGAGGTTCCTGTTATTTGTTGATTGAGGGTCTGTGTGAAAACAGGAAGAAAACACCTGGGGATTGAGGGGTGGATTAAGGAGGGATCTGGGAGGAGGAGGAGTAGGAGGAGTAGGAGGAGAAAGAAGAGGAGAGCATGGAGTGAGGAAGCCTTGGAGTGAGCGCTCTGGCTAGCTGCTTGGGTATAGAATTTTGTGAGATTTGACATGGTTTGTGATTAATAAAAAGCATTGGAAAAGTCATCTCTGGACTCTCCGATATGTGGCTGAATCATATTTTAACATTTGGCGCACAAACATGTGACAAGGACATGTGGGAAAGGAAGAAAAAGTAAGAAAAGAAGAAAGAAGACTAACGTGGACAGACAACGTGGGGCAGGAGAGTCCAGATGCAGAGTCTACAAGGAAATGACTGACAACACAGGACAGCGAGAGCCAAGGCAGAAAAAAGAAGAAAAGAAGGAAAGAGACACATAAAAGGTAAAGTAAGATACAGGATAAATAAATAAAAAAGGAGTAGGCCTTCCTATGGAAAGAGGAGAGCTAAAGAGAAAGAGACAGAATTAAAGAAAAAGTGTACACAGGTTGGGGTAATAAAGTCCCAGGAAAGGAATCACAGATTTATAGACCTTATGTAAGAGGAGAAGGTAATAAACACAATCCTCCATGGAAAGTGGGAGTCACAGTAAGATAGAAATAATAAGAGAAAAATACAGAGAAATCTCTTAAGGAAGGAGAGGAAAAGAAAGAGTGGAAAAGAAAAATTTTCCAAGATAAAAAAGGAAAATATTATGCCACGGGGCACTTGGGCTCTGTATAGTATTGTTAGGGTAGCTAGGAATGAAAACAGTAGATGAAAGGATAAATATGTCAAATAAAACCATAGTTCCAAAGGTTCTAACAGGGCCTGTGCATATGAGGCAGCAATTCTCATGCAGCGGGCACAACCAATGTGGAGCGTGAAGAACATTGTCCCAGGATTCGATTAAGAACTGCTGCGTGTCAGACATTTGCATTAAGATTCATACAAGTTGCTTCGCAAAACAAAAGTTGCTAATTAGCAACAGAAGAACTTCATTATCGGGGTCCCCACAACACGAGAAAGTGTATTCAAGTGTGGCGGTCTTAGGAAGGTTGAGAACCACTGTGTAGAAATAAGTCACACCTGAGTGAATCATGCTCCATAGCAGATCATGATCAGCCCTTAGTGATTGTGGAGACTTGCTATACTGGGGGTCCTGAATCAAATATTGTAGGGGCATTTCGGACATGTAAACAGCCACTTTGGTCATTTCTCTTTATGACCCCTTTTGCCATGAACAGGTGTCAATGTTCTTTCGAACCCAACGCTGATCCCCTCAGGATGTGGTGTTCATTTCTGAACTTTGTCCTGTAACTCGAGAAGCGCCATGCGTTGTTCCCACCATGGAATACACTATTTCGGGCAAACCGACTGTGTGTCCATGAGACACAATCATGTGAATGGCTTCAAAAACATCTCCAGTCCCCTGTGAAGCTAGGGTTCAGCCTCCAGACCAGCTTGAGACAGATGCAGTTACTATCAAGTGGGACACGTGCGCCACCGTGTGGCAGCAGACTGCCACTGCGGAGGCAGGCAGCTTCCAGGGAGTTGCCTTCATGGTTGCCCTCTGAACCCTTCTGCCCCAGCCATGAGCAGTAACTGCTCATGGCTGGGGCAGAAGGGTTCAGAGAATTCATTCAAGGACCCTTCCGGACACGTGGTGAGCCTCTTCTCGCCGCCATGAGAACCTCCCTTCTTCTGACTATGCTCAGGCGCACCCTCACCCGTGCGTCCTGATCCTCCTGCTGAGCCCCAGGGTCCTCTCTCTAAAATTCCAGGAACCCCTTCCGGTTTTTCCCTGGTTCTTTCTGCTTACAAGATCTTGTGGCTGACTCTACTCTTTGCTTTTTTCCCCGGGGCAAGATCAAGGAGCCCTCCACCATTACGGGTCAATGTCAGCTTTTTAACTTACAGGAGCTGGTCTCTGCAGGGGTCACCAATGTGGATGTTGGAACTTCTGCAAAGGTAGCCACATAGAGCGGCTACCATCTAGATGCTGAGGACTGAATCCAGGCCCCTGCGAGGTCACTCAGACATCATAAACGCTTGCAGGTTTTCTTGGAGAAAAAAATTCTCATATATGATGCCTGCACATCTCCACCTTCTGATCCCATCATTGTTTGGAAGAAGGTCTGCAATGCTTGGGGACACAGCCTGTACCGAAACACAAGGGTGACTGAGTCGGAAGGATGGAATGTATGAGCAGAGAACCAGGAACGATCCTGACTCGGAAATTTAGAAACGAAACAATAGAAAAGAAAGAAGGAAAAGAAATGAAAAGGAAAAAAGGAAGAAAAGGTTCGGGTCGTACCTCTCAAGTATTCACAAAGTCCTGGGTTTGATTCTGAACACTCAACCACTTAAAGGAAACCAAAGGTTATAAAAGGGCCTGTGCATATAGGCCAGCAATTCTCATGCTGAGGGGCTCAAGCCAGTTGGGGCTTGAGCGACTGTGTCCCAGGTTTCGATTAAGAACTGCTGCATGTCAGACATTTGCAATACGTTTGATAGAAGTAGCTTTGCAAAACAACACTTACAAGTTAGCAACAGAATAATTTCATTGTTGGGGTTCTCACAACACGAGGAATTGTCTTCAAGTGTGGCAGTCGCAGGAAGTTTGACAACCACTGTGTAGAAACAAGTCACAGCTGACTGAATCATGCTCGACAGCAGATCGTGATCAGACCGTAGTGATTGTGGAGAGTCGGTATTTTGTGGGTCCTGAATCAAATATTGTAGGGTCACTTCGGACTTGTAAACAGCCGCTTTGGCCATTTTATTTTATGACCCCTTTTGCCAAGAACAGATGTCAATGATCTTTCCAAGCCCACGACGATCCCCTCAGGATGTGGTGTTCATTTCTGACTTTGTCCTGTAACTCGAGAAACGCCATGCACTGTTCCCAATCACGGAATCCACTATTTCGGGCAAACCGACCGTGTTTCCCTGAGACACAGGCATGCAAATGCCTTCCAAAACATCTCCAGTCCCCTGTGACGCGAGGGTTAAGCTTCCAGACCGGCTTGAGACCAAGGCAGTAACTTTCAACTGGGGCTCAAGTGCCAACATTTGGCTCCTGGCTAACTCTGCGGAGGCAGGCAACTTCCACGGAGGCTCCTTCACGCCTGGACTCTGAACCCTTCTGCCCCAGCAATGAGCAAACAAGCTCATTGCTGGGGCAGAAGGGTTCAGAGAATCCATTCAGGGACCCTTCGGGACACATGGATAGCCTCTTCTCGCTGCCCTGAAAACCTCCCTTCTTCAGACCCTGCTCATTTGCACTCCCACCCGTGACTCCTGATCCTTCTGCTGAGCCACTGGGTCCCTGTTCTTAAATTCCACGAACCCCTTCCTGTTTTGTCCCGGGTTCTTTCTGCTCACAGGAACTTGTGGCTGATGCTCCCCTTTGCATCTTTGCAGGGCAAGATCAAGGAGCCCTCCTCCATTATGGGTCAATGTCAGCTTTTTCACTTACACCAGCTGCTTCTTTCAAGGGTCAGCAGACTGGATGTTCGAACCACTGGAACGGTAGCCACATGTAGGAGCTAGCATGTAGACACTGAGTACTGAATCCAGGCCCCTGCTAGGGCAAGCAGGCATCATAAATGCTCTGGAGGTGATTTTGTAGAAAACAACTCTCCCTTTGGATGCCAGCACATCTCCATCATCTGATTTCTTCATTGCTGGTAGAAACGTTCTGCCACGCTTGTGGACATGGGCCTGTCACCGAGCTGCAACAGTGCTTGAAGCAGAAGCATGGGTTGTCTGTGAGGGGAGCTCAGATAGATCCTATCTCAAAAAACTGAAAGGGAATGAATAGAAAAGACAAGGAAAGGAAACGAAAGGAAAGCAAAGGAAATGTTTGGATCGTACCTCTCCAGGATTCACAAAGTCCTGGGTTTGATCCTGAGCACCCAAAACACTTAAGAGAAACAGAAGGTTCTAACAGGGCCTGTGCATATGAGGCAGCAATTCTCATGCAGCGGGCACAACCAATGTGGAGCGTGAAGAACATTGTCCCAGGATTCGATTAAGAACTGCTGCGTGTCAGACATTTGCATTAAGATTCATACAAGTTGCTTCGCAAAACAAAAGTTGCTAATTAGCAACAGAAGAACTTCATTATCGGGGTCCCCACAACACGAGAAAGTGTATTCAAGTGTGGCGGTCTTAGGAAGGTTGAGAACCACTGTGTAGAAATAAGTCACACCTGAGTGAATCATGCTCCATAGCAGATCATGATCAGCCCTTAGTGATTGTGGAGACTTGCTATACTGGGGGTCCTGAATCAAATATTGTAGGGGCATTTCGGACATGTAAACAGCCACTTTGGTCATTTCTCTTTATGACCCCTTTTGCCATGAACAGGTGTCAATGTTCTTTCGAACCCAACGCTGATCCCCTCAGGATGTGGTGTTCATTTCTGAACTTTGTCCTGTAACTCGAGAAGCGCCATGCGTTGTTCCCACCATGGAATACACTATTTCGGGCAAACCGACTGTGTGTCCATGAGACACAATCATGTGAATGGCTTCAAAAACATCTCCAGTCCCCTGTGAAGCTAGGGTTCAGCCTCCAGACCAGCTTGAGACAGATGCAGTTACTATCAAGTGGGACACGTGCGCCACCGTGTGGCAGCAGACTGCCACTGCGGAGGCAGGCAGCTTCCAGGGAGTTGCCTTCATGGTTGCCCTCTGAACCCTTCTGCCCCAGCCATGAGCAGTAACTGCTCATGGCTGGGGCAGAAGGGTTCAGAGAATTCATTCAAGGACCCTTCCGGACACGTGGTGAGCCTCTTCTCGCCGCCATGAGAACCTCCCTTCTTCTGACTATGCTCAGGCGCACCCTCACCCGTGCGTCCTGATCCTCCTGCTGAGCCCCAGGGTCCTCTCTCTAAAATTCCAGGAACCCCTTCCGGTCCTTTTTTCCCTGGTTCTTTCTGCTTACAAGATCTTGTGGCTGACTCTACTCTTTGCTTTTTTCCCCGGGGCAAGATCAAGGAGCCCTCCACCATTACGGGTCAATGTCAGCTTTTTAACTTACAGGAGCTGGTCTCTGCAGGGGTCACCAATGTGGATGTTGGAACTTCTGCAAAGGTAGCCACATAGAGCGGCTACCATCTAGATGCTGAGGACTGAATCCAGGCCCCTGCGAGGTCACTCAGACATCATAAACGCTTGCAGGTTTTCTTGGAGAAAAAAATTCTCATATATGATGCCTGCACATCTCCACCTTCTGATCCCATCATTGTTTGGAAGAAGGTCTGCAATGCTTGGGGACACAGCCTGTACCGAAACACAAGGGTGACTGAGTCGGAAGGATGGAATGTATGAGCAGAGAACCAGGAACGATCCTGACTCGGAAATTTAGAAACGAAACAATAGAAAAGAAAGAAGGAAAAGAAATGAAAAGGAAAAAAGGAAGAAGAAAAGGTTCGGGTCGTACCTCTCAAGTATTCACAAAGTCCTGGGTTTGATTCTGAACACTCAACCACTTAAAGGAAACCAAAGGTTATAAAAGGGCCTGTGCATATAGGCCAGCAATTCTCATGCTGAGGGGCTCAAGCCAGTTGGGGCTTGAGCGACTGTGTCCCAGGTTTCGATTAAGAACTGCTGCATGTCAGACATTTGCAATACGTTTGATAGAAGTAGCTTTGCAAAACAACACTTACAAGTTAGCAACAGAATAATTTCATTGTTGGGGTTCTCACAACACGAGGAATTGTCTTCAAGTGTGGCAGTCGCAGGAAGTTTGACAACCACTGTGTAGAAACAAGTCACAGCTGACTGAATCATGCTCGACAGCAGATCGTGATCAGACCGTAGTGATTGTGGAGAGTCGGTATTTTGTGGGTCCTGAATCAAATATTGTAGGGTCACTTCGGACTTGTAAACAGCCGCTTTGGCCATTTTATTTTATGACCCCTTTTGCCAAGAACAGATGTCAATGATCTTTCCAAGCCCACGACGATCCCCTCAGGATGTGGTGTTCATTTCTGACTTTGTCCTGTAAATCGAGAAACGCCATGCACTGTTCCAATCACGGAATCCACTATTTCGGGCAAACCGACCGTGTTTCCCTGAGACACAGGCATGCAAATGCCTTCCAAAACATCTCCAGTCCCCTGTGACGCGAGGGTTAAGCTTCCAGACCGGCTTGAGACCAAGGCAGTAACTTTCAACTGGGGCTCAAGTGCCAACATTTGGCTCCTGGCTAACTCTGCGGAGGCAGGCAACTTCCACGGAGGCTCCTTCACGCCTGGACTCTGAACCCTTCTGCCCCAGCAATGAGCAAACAAGCTCATTGCTGGGGCAGAAGGGTTCAGAGAATCCATTCAGGGACCCTTCGGGACACATGGATAGCCTCTTCTCGCTGCCCTGAAAACCTCCCTTCTTCAGACCCTGCTCATTTGCACTCCCACCCGTGACTCCTGATCCTTCTGCTGAGCCACTGGGTCCCTGTTCTTAAATTCCACGAACCCCTTCCTGTTTTGTCCCGGGTTCTTTCTGCTCACAGGAACTTGTGGCTGATGCTCCCCTTTGCATCTTTGCAGTAGGCAAGATCAAGGAGCCCTCCTCCATTATGGGTCAATGTCAGCTTTTTCACTTACACCAGCTGCTTCTTTCAAGGGTCAGCAGACTGGATGTTCGAACCACTGGAACGGTAGCCACATGTAGGAGCTAGCATGTAGACACTGAGTACTGAATCCAGGCCCCTGCTAGGGCAAGCAGGCATCATAAATGCTCTGGAGGTGATTTTGTAGAAAACAACTCTCCCTTTGGATGCCAGCACATCTCCATCATCTGATTTCTTCATTGCTGGTAGAAACGTTCTGCCACGCTTGTGGACATGGGCCTGTCACCGAGCTGCAACAGTGCTTGAAGCAGAAGCATGGGTTGTCTGTGAGGGGAGCTCAGATAGATCCTATCTCAATAAAACTGAAAGGGAATGAATAGAAAAGACAAGGAAAGGAAACGAAAGGAAAGCAAAGGAAATGTTTGGATCGTACCTCTCCAGGATTCACAAAGTCCTGGGTTTGATCCTGAGCACCCAAACACTTAAGAGAAACAGAAGGTTCTAACAGGGCCTGTGCATATGAGGCAGCAATTCTCATGCAGCGGGCACAACCAATGTGGAGCGTGAAGAACATTGTCCCAGGATTCGATTAAGAACTGCTGCGTGTCAGACATTTGCATTAAGATTCATACAAGTTGCTTCGCAAAACAAAAGTTGCTAATTAGCAACAGAAGAACTTCATTATCGGGGTCCCCACAACACGAGAAAGTGTATTCAAGTGTGGCGGTCTTAGGAAGGTTGAGAACCACTGTGTAGAAATAAGTCACACCTGAGTGAATCATGCTCCATAGCAGATCATGATCAGCCCTTAGTGATTGTGGAGACTTGCTATACTGGGGGTCCTGAATCAAATATTGTTAGGGGCATTTCGGACATGTAAACAGCCACTTTGGTCATTTCTCTTTATGACCCCTTTTGCCATGAACAGGTGTCAATGTTCTTTCGAACCCAACGCTGATCCCCTCAGGATGTGGTGTTCATTTCTGAACTTTGTCCTGTAACTCGAGAAGCGCCATGCGTTGTTCCCACCATGGAATACACTATTTCGGGCAAACCGACTGTGTGTCCATGAGACACAATCATGTGAATGGCTTCAAAAACATCTCCAGTCCCCTGTGAAGCTAGGGTTCAGCCTCCAGACCAGCTTGAGACAGATGCAGTTACTATCAAGTGGGACACGTGCGCCACCGTGTGGCAGCAGACTGCCACTGCGGAGGCAGGCAGCTTCCAGGGAGTTGCCTTCATGGTTGCCCTCTGAACCCTTCTGCCCCAGCCATGAGCAGTAACTGCTCATGGCTGGGGCAGAAGGGTTCAGAGAATTCATTCAAGGACCCTTCCGGACACGTGGTGAGCCTCTTCTCGCCGCCATGAGAACCTCCCTTCTTCTGACTATGCTCAGGCGCACCCTCACCCGTGCGTCCTGATCCTCCTGCTGAGCCCCAGGGTCCTCTCTCTAAAATTCCAGGAACCCCTTCCGGTCCTTTCCCTGGTTCTTTCTGCTTACAAGATCTTGTGGCTGACTCTACTCTTTGCTTTTTTCCCCGGGGCAAGATCAAGGAGCCCTCCACCATTACGGGTCAATGTCAGCTTTTTAACTTACAGGAGCTGGTCTCTGCAGGGGTCACCAATGTGGATGTTGGAACTTCTGCAAAGGTAGCCACATAGAGCGGCTACCATCTAGATGCTGAGGACTGAATCCAGGCCCCTGCGAGGTCACTCAGACATCATAAACGCTTGCAGGTTTTCTTGGAGAAAAAAATTCTCATATATGATGCCTGCACATCTCCACCTTCTGATCCCATCATTGTTTGGAAGAAGGTCTGCAATGCTTGGGGACACAGCCTGTACCGAAACACAAGGGTGACTGAGTCGGAAGGATGGAATGTATGAGCAGAGAACCAGGAACGATCCTGACTCGGAAATTTAGAAACGAAACAATAGAAAAGAAAGAAGGAAAAGAAATGAAAAGGAAAAAAGGAAGAAAAGGTTCGGGTCGTACCTCTCAAGTATTCACAAAGTCCTGGGTTTGATTCTGAACACTCAACCACTTAAAGGAAACCAAAGGTTATAAAAGGGCCTGTGCATATAGGCCAGCAATTCTCATGCTGAGGGGCTCAAGCCAGTTGGGGCTTGAGCGACTGTGTCCCAGGTTTCGATTAAGAACTGCTGCATGTCAGACATTTGCAATACGTTTGATAGAAGTAGCTTTGCAAAACAACACTTACAAGTTAGCAACAGAATAATTTCATTGTTGGGGTTCTCACAACACGAGGAATTGTCTTCAAGTGTGGCAGTCGCAGGAAGTTTGACAACCACTGTGTAGAAACAAGTCACAGCTGACTGAATCATGCTCGACAGCAGATCGTGATCAGACCGTAGTGATTGTGGAGAGTCGGTATTTTGTGGGTCCTGAATCAAATATTGTAGGGTCACTTCGGACTTGTAAACAGCCGCTTTGGCCATTTTATTTTATGACCCCTTTTGCCAAGAACAGATGTCAATGATCTTTCCAAGCCCACGACGATCCCCTCAGGATGTGGTGTTCATTTCTGACTTTGTCCTGTAAATCGAGAAACGCCATGCACTGTTCCAATCACGGAATCCACTATTTCGGGCAAACCGACCGTGTTTCCCTGAGACACAGGCATGCAAATGCCTTCCAAAACATCTCCAGTCCCCTGTGACGCGAGGGTTAAGCTTCCAGACCGGCTTGAGACCAAGGCAGTAACTTTCAACTGGGGCTCAAGTGCCAACATTTGGCTCCTGGCTAACTCTGCGGAGGCAGGCAACTTCCACGGAGGCTCCTTCACGCCTGGACTCTGAACCCTTCTGCCCCAGCAATGAGCAAACAAGCTCATTGCTGGGGCAGAAGGGTTCAGAGAATCCATTCAGGGACCCTTCGGGACACATGGATAGCCTCTTCTCGCTGCCCTGAAAACCTCCCTTCTTCAGACCCTGCTCATTTGCACTCCCACCCGTGACTCCTGATCCTTCTGCTGAGCCACTGGGTCCCTGTTCTTAAATTCCACGAACCCCTTCCTGTTTTGTCCCGGTTCTTTCTGCTCACAGGAACTTGTGGCTGATGCTCCCCTTTGCATCTTTGCAGTAGGCAAGATCAAGGAGCCCTCCTCCATTATGGGTCAATGTCAGCTTTTTCACTTACACCAGCTGCTTCTTTCAAGGGTCAGCAGACTGGATGTTCGAACCACTGGAACGGTAGCCACATGTAGGAGCTAGCATGTAGACACTGAGTACTGAATCCAGGCCCCTGCTAGGGCAAGCAGGCATCATAAATGCTCTGGAGGTGATTTTGTAGAAAACAACTCTCCCTTTGGATGCCAGCACATCTCCATCATCTGATTTCTTCATTGCTGGTAGAAACGTTCTGCCACGCTTGTGGACATGGGCCTGTCACCGAGCTGCAACAGTGCTTGAAGCAGAAGCATGGGTTGTCTGTGAGGGGAGCTCAGATAGATCCTATCTCAAAAAACTGAAAGGGAATGAATAGAAAAGACAAGGAAAGGAAACGAAAGGAAAGCAAAGGAAATGTTTGGATCGTACCTCTCCAGGATTCACAAAGTCCTGGGTTTGATCCTGAGCACCCAAACACTTAAGAGAAACAGAAGGTTCTAACAGGGCCTGTGCATATGAGGCAGCAATTCTCATGCAGCGGGCACAACCAATGTGGAGCGTGAAGAACATTGTCCCAGGATTCGATTAAGAACTGCTGCGTGTCAGACATTTGCATTAAGATTCATACAAGTTGCTTCGCAAAACAAAAGTTGCTAATTAGCAACAGAAGAACTTCATTATCGGGGTCCCCACAACACGAGAAAGTGTATTCAAGTGTGGCGGTCTTAGGAAGGTTGAGAACCACTGTGTAGAAATAAGTCACACCTGAGTGAATCATGCTCCATAGCAGATCATGATCAGCCCTTAGTGATTGTGGAGACTTGCTATACTGGGGGTCCTGAATCAAATATTGTAGGGGCATTTCGGACATGTAAACAGCCACTTTGGTCATTTCTCTTTATGACCCCTTTTGCCATGAACAGGTGTCAATGTTCTTTCGAACCCAACGCTGATCCCCTCAGGATGTGGTGTTCATTTCTGAACTTTGTCCTGTAACTCGAGAAGCGCCATGCGTTGTTCCCACCATGGAATACACTATTTCGGGCAAACCGACTGTGTGTCCATGAGACACAATCATGTGAATGGCTTCAAAAACATCTCCAGTCCCCTGTGAAGCTAGGGTTCAGCCTCCAGACCAGCTTGAGACAGATGCAGTTACTATCAAGTGGGACACGTGCGCCACCGTGTGGCAGCAGACTGCCACTGCGGAGGCAGGCAGCTTCCAGGGAGGTTGCCTTCATGGTTGCCCTCTGAACCCTTCTGCCCCAGCCATGAGCAGTAACTGCTCATGGCTGGGGCAGAAGGGTTCAGAGAATTCATTCAAGGACCCTTCCGGACACGTGGTGAGCCTCTTCTCGCCGCCATGAGAACCTCCCTTCTTCTGACTATGCTCAGGCGCACCCTCACCCGTGCGTCCTGATCCTCCTGCTGAGCCCCAGGGTCCTCTCTCTAAAATTCCAGGAACCCCTTCCGGTCCTTTCCCTGGTTCTTTCTGCTTACAAGATCTTGTGGCTGACTCTACTCTTTGCTTTTTTCCCCGGGGCAAGATCAAGGAGCCCTCCACCATTACGGGTCAATGTCAGCTTTTTAACTTACAGGAGCTGGTCTCTGCAGGGGTCACCAATGTGGATGTTGGAACTTCTGCAAAGGTAGCCACATAGAGCGGCTACCATCTAGATGCTGAGGACTGAATCCAGGCCCCTGCGAGGTCACTCAGACATCATAAACGCTTGCAGGTTTTCTTGGAGAAAAAAATTCTCATATATGATGCCTGCACATCTCCACCTTCTGATCCCATCATTGTTTGGAAGAAGGTCTGCAATGCTTGGGGACACAGCCTGTACCGAAACACAAGGGTGACTGAGTCGGAAGGATGGAATGTATGAGCAGAGAACCAGGAACGATCCTGACTCGGAAATTTAGAAACGAAACAATAGAAAAGAAAGAAGGAAAAGAAATGAAAAGGAAAAAAGGAAGAAAAGGTTCGGGTCGTACCTCTCAAGTATTCACAAAGTCCTGGGTTTGATTCTGAACACTCAACCACTTAAAGGAAACCAAAGGTTATAAAAGGGCCTGTGCATATAGGCCAGCAATTCTCATGCTGAGGGGCTCAAGCCAGTTGGGGCTTGAGCGACTGTGTCCCAGGTTTCGATTAAGAACTGCTGCATGTCAGACATTTGCAATACGTTTGATAGAAGTAGCTTTGCAAAACAACACTTACAAGTTAGCAACAGAATAACTTTCATTGTTGGGGTTCTCACAACACGAGGAATTGTCTTCAAGTGTGGCAGTCGCAGGAAGTTTGACAACCACTGTGTAGAAACAAGTCACAGCTGACTGAATCATGCTCGACAGCAGATCGTGATCAGACCGTAGTGATTGTGGAGAGTCGGTATTTTGTGGGTCCTGAATCAAATATTGTAGGGTCACTTCGGACTTGTAAACAGCCGCTTTGGCCATTTTATTTTATGACCCCTTTTGCCAAGAACAGATGTCAATGATCTTTCCAAGCCCACGACGATCCCCTCAGGATGTGGTGTTCATTTCTGACTTTGTCCTGTAAATCGAGAAACGCCATGCACTGTTCCAATCACGGAATCCACTATTTCGGGCAAACCGACCGTGTTTCCCTGAGACACAGGCATGCAAATGCCTTCCAAAACATCTCCAGTCCCCTGTGACGCGAGGGTTAAGCTTCCAGACCGGCTTGAGACCAAGGCAGTAACTTTCAACTGGGGCTCAAGTGCCAACATTTGGCTCCTGGCTAACTCTGCGGAGGCAGGCAACTTCCACGGAGGCTCCTTCACGCCTGGACTCTGAACCCTTCTGCCCCAGCAATGAGCAAACAAGCTCATTGCTGGGGCAGAAGGGTTCAGAGAATCCATTCAGGGACCCTTCGGGACACATGGATAGCCTCTTCTCGCTGCCCTGAAAACCTCCCTTCTTCAGACCCTGCTCATTTGCACTCCCACCCGTGACTCCTGATCCTTCTGCTGAGCCACTGGGTCCCTGTTCTTAAATTCCACGAACCCCTTCCTGTTTTGTCCCGGGTTCTTTCTGCTCACAGGAACTTGTGGCTGATGCTCCCCTTTGCATCTTTGCAGTAGGCAAGATCAAGGAGCCCTCCTCCATTATGGGTCAATGTCAGCTTTTTCACTTACACCAGCTGCTTCTTTCAAGGGTCAGCAGACTGGATGTTGGAACCACTGGAACGGTAGCCACATGTAGGAGCTAGCATGTAGACACTGAGTACTGAATCCAGGCCCCTGCTAGGGCAAGCAGGCATCATAAATGCTCTGGAGGTGATTTTGTAGAAAACAACTCTCCCTTTGGATGCCAGCACATCTCCATCATCTGATTTCTTCATTGCTGGTAGAAACGTTCTGCCACGCTTGTGGACATGGGCCTGTCACCGAGCTGCAACAGTGCTTGAAGCAGAAGCATGGGTTGTCTGTGAGGGGAGCTCAGATAGATCCTATCTCAAAAAACTGAAAGGGAATGAATAGAAAAGACAAGGAAAGGAAACGAAAGGAAAGCAAAGGAAATGTTTGGATCGTACCTCTCCAGGATTCACAAAGTCCTGGGTTTGATCCTGAGCACCCAAACACTTAAGAGAAACAGAAGGTTCTAACAGGGCCTGTGCATATGAGGCAGCAATTCTCATGCAGCGGGCACAACCAATGTGGAGCGTGAAGAACATTGTCCCAGGATTCGATTAAGAACTGCTGCGTGTCAGACATTTGCATTTAAAGATTCATACAAGTTGCTTCGCAAAACAAAAGTTGCTAATTAGCAACAGAAGAACTTCATTATCGGGGTCCCCACAACACGAGAAAGTGTATTCAAGTGTGGCGGTCTTAGGAAGGTTGAGAACCACTGTGTAGAAATAAGTCACACCTGAGTGAATCATGCTCCATAGCAGATCATGATCAGCCCTTAGTGATTGTGGAGACTTGCTATACTGGGGGTCCTGAATCAAATATTGTAGGGGCATTTCGGACATGTAAACAGCCACTTTGGTCATTTCTCTTTATGACCCCTTTTGCCATGAACAGGTGTCAATGTTCTTTCGAACCCAACGCTGATCCCCTCAGGATGTGGTGTTCATTTCTGAACTTTGTCCTGTAACTCGAGAAGCGCCATGCGTTGTTCCCACCACGGAATACACTATTTCGGGCAAACCGACTGTGTGTCCATGAGACACAATCATGTGAATGGCTTCAAAAACATCTCCAGTCCCCTGTGAAGCTAGGGTTCAGCCTCCAGACCAGCTTGAGACAGATGCAGTTACTATCAAGTGGGACACGTGCGCCACCGTGTGGCAGCAGACTGCCACTGCGGAGGCAGGCAGCTTCCAGGGAGTTGCCTTCATGGTTGCCCTCTGAACCCTTCTGCCCCAGCCATGAGCAGTAACTGCTCATGGCTGGGGCAGAAGGGTTCAGAGAATTCATTCAAGGACCCTTCCGGACACGTGGTGAGCCTCTTCTCGCCGCCATGAGAACCTCCCTTCTTCTGACTATGCTCAGGCGCACCCTCACCCGTGCGTCCTGATCCTCCTGCTGAGCCCCAGGGTCCTCTCTCTAAAATTCCAGGAACCCCTTCCGGTCCTTTCCCTGGTTCTTTCTGCTTACAAGATCTTGTGGCTGACTCTACTCTTTGCTTTTTTCCCCGGGGCAAGATCAAGGAGCCCTCCACCATTACGGGTCAATGTCAGCTTTTTAACTTACAGGAGCTGGTCTCTGCAGGGGTCACCAATGTGTGGATGTTGGAACTTCTGCAAAGGTAGCCACATAGAGCGGCTACCATCTAGATGCTGAGGACTGAATCCAGGCCCCTGCGAGGTCACTCAGACATCATAAACGCTTGCAGGTTTTCTTGGAGAAAAAAATTCTCATATATGATGCCTGCACATCTCCACCTTCTGATCCCATCATTGTTTGGAAGAAGGTCTGCAATGCTTGGGGACACAGCCTGTACCGAAACACAAGGGTGACTGAGTCGGAAGGATGGAATGTATGAGCAGAGAACCAGGAACGATCCTGACTCGGAAATTTAGAAACGAAACAATAGAAAAGAAAGAAGGAAAAGAAATGAAAAGGAAAAAAGGAAGAAAAGGTTCGGGTCGTACCTCTCAAGTATTCACAAAGTCCTGGGTTTGATTCTGAACACTCAACCACTTAAAGGAAACCAAAGGTTATAAAAGGGCCTGTGCATATAGGCCAGCAATTCTCATGCTGAGGGGCTCAAGCCAGTTGGGGCTTGAGCGACTGTGTCCCAGGTTTCGATTAAGAACTGCTGCATGTCAGACATTTGCAATACGTTTGATAGAAGTAGCTTTGCAAAACAACACTTACAAGTTAGCAACAGAATAATTTCATTGTTGGGGTTCTCACAACACGAGGAATTGTCTTCAAGTGTGGCAGTCGCAGGAAGTTTGACAACCACTGTGTAGAAACAAGTCACAGCTGACTGAATCATGCTCGACAGCAGATCGTGATCAGACCGTAGTGATTGTGGAGAGTCGGTATTTTGTGGGTCCTGAATCAAATATTGTAGGGTCACTTCGGACTTGTAAACAGCCGCTTTGGCCATTTTATTTTATGACCCCTTTTGCCAAGAACAGATGTCAATGATCTTTCCAAGCCCACGACGATCCCCTCAGGATGTGGTGTTCATTTCTGACTTTGTCCTGTAACTCGAGAAACGCCATGCACTGTTCCCATCACGGAATCCACTATTTCGGGCAAACCGACCGTGTTTCCCTGAGACACAGGCATGCAAATGCCTTCCAAAACATCTCCAGTCCCCTGTGAAGCGAGGGTTAAGCTTCCAGACCGGCTTGAGACCAAGGCAGTAACTTTCAACTGGGGCTCAAGTGCCAACATTTGGCTCCTGGCTAACTCTGCGGAGGCAGGCAACTTCCACGGAGGCTCCTTCACGCCTGGACTCTGAACCCTTCTGCCCCAGCAATGAGCAAACAAGCTCATTGCTGGGGCAGAAGGGTTCAGAGAATCCATTCAGGGACCCTTCGGGACACATGGATAGCCTCTTCTCGCTGCCCTGAAAACCTCCCTTCTTCAGACCCTGCTCATTTGCACTCCCACCCGTGACTCCTGATCCTTCTGCTGAGCCACTGGGTCCCTGTTCTAAAATTCCACGAACCCCTTCCTGTTTTGTCCCGGGTTCTTTCTGCTCACAGGAACTTGTGGCTGATGCTCCCCTTTGCATCTTTGCAGTAGGCAAGATCAAGGAGCCCTCCTCCATTATGGGTCAATGTCAGCTTTTTCACTTACACCAGCTGCTTCTTTCAAGGGTCAGCAGACTGGATGTTGGAACCACTGGAACGGTAGCCACATGTAGGAGCTAGCATGTAGACACTGAGTACTGAATCCAGGCCCCTGCTAGGGCAAGCAGGCATCATAAATGCTCTGGAGGTGATTTTGTAGAAAAAAACTCTCCCTTTGGATGCCAGCACATCTCCATCATCTGATTTCTTCATTGCTTGGAAGAAACGTTCTGCCACGCTTGTGGACATGGGCCTGTCACCGAGCTGCAACAGTGCTTGAAGCAGAAGCATGGGTTGTCTGTGAGGGGAGCTCAGATAGATCCTATCTCAAAAAACTGAAAGGGAATGAATAGAAAAGACAAGAAAGAAAAGAAATGAAAGGAAAAAAAAGGAAATGTTTGGATCGTACCTCTCCAGGATTCACAAAGTCCTGGGTTTGATCCTGAGCACCCAAACACTTAAGAGAAACAAAGGTTCTAACAGGGCCTGTGCATATGAGGCAGCAATTCTCATGCAGCGGGCACAACCAATGTGGAGCGTGAAGAACATTGTCCCAGGATTCGATTAAGAACTGCTGCGTGTCAGACATTTGCATTAAGATTCATACAAGTTGCTTCGCAAAACAAAAGTTGCTAATTAGCAACAGAAGAACTTCATTATCGGGGTCCCCACAACACGAGAAAGTGTATTCAAGTGTGGCGGTCTTAGGAAGGTTGAGAACCACTGTGTAGAAATAAGTCACACCTGAGTGAATCATGCTCCATAGCAGATCATGATCAGCCCTTAGTGATTGTGGAGACTTGCTATACTGGGGGTCCTGAATCAAATATTGTAGGGGCATTTCGGACATGTAAACAGCCACTTTGGTCATTTCTCTTTATGACCCCTTTTGCCATGAACAGATGTCAATGTTCTTTCGAACCCAACGCTGATCCCCTCAGGATGTGGTGTTCATTTCTGAACTTTGTCCTGTAACTCGAGAAGCGCCATGCGTTGTTCCCACCACGGAATACACTATTTCGGGCAAACCGACTGTGTGTCCATGAGACACAATCATGTGAATGGCTTCAAAAACATCTCCAGTCCCCTGTGAAGCTAGGGTTCAGCCTCCAGACCAGCTTGAGACAGATGCAGTTACTATCAAGTGGGACACAAGTGCCACCGTGTGGCAGCAGACTGCCACTGCGGAGGCAGGCAGCTTCCAGGGAGTTGCCTTCATGGTTGCCCTCTGAACCCTTCTGCCCCAGCCATGAGCAAACTGCTCATGGCTGGGGCAGAAGGGTTCAGAGAATTCATTCAAGGACCCTTCGGGACACGTGGTGAGCCTCTTCTCGCCGCCCTGAGAACCTCCCTTCTTCTGACTATGCTCAGGCGCACCCCACCCGTGCTCCTGATCCTCCTGCTGAGCCACTGGGTCCTCTCTCTAAAATTCCAGGAACCCCTTCCTGTTTTTCCCTGGTTCTTTCTGCTTACAAGATCTTGTGGCTGACTCTACTCTTTGCATTTTTGCAGGGCAAGATCAAGGAGCCCTCCACCATTACGGGTCAATGTCAGCTTTTTAACTTACAGGAGCTGGTCTCTGCAGGGGTCACCAATGTGGATGTTGGAACTTCTGCAACGGTAGCCACATAGTAGGGCTACCATCTAGATGCTGAGGACTGAATCCAGGCCCCTGCGAGGTCACTCAGACATCATAAACGCTTGCAGGTTTTCTTGTAGAAAAAAATTCTCATTATGATGCCTGCACATCTCCATCTTCTGATTTCATCATTGTTTGGAAGAAGGTCTGCCATGCTTGGGGACACAGCCTGTCACCGAAACACAAGGGTGACTGAGTCAGAAGGATGGAATGTCTGTGAGGGAACCAGAAGATCCTGACTCGGAAAAAACTGAAAGGAAACAAATAGAAAAGAAAAGGAAAGAAATGAAAGGAAAAAAGGAAGAAAAGGTTCGGATCGTACCTCTCAAGTATTCACAAAGTCCTGGGTTTGATTCTGAACACCCAAACACTTAAAGAAACCAAAGGTTCTAAAAGGGCCTGTGCATATAGGCAGCAATTCTCATGCTGAGGGGCTCAAGCCAGTTGGGGCTTGAAGAACATGTGTCCCAGGTTTCGATTAAGAACTGCTGCATGTCAGACATTTGCAATACGTTTGATAGAAGTAGCTTTGCAAAACAACACTTACAATTAGCAACAGAATAATTTCATTGTTGGGGTTCTCACAACACGAGGAATTGTCTTCAAGTGTGGCAGTCTTAGGAAGTTTGACAACCACTGTGTAGAAACAAGTCACAGCTGACTGAATCATGCTCGACAGCAGATCGTGATCAGACCGTAGTGATTGTGGAGAGTCGGTATACTGTGGGTCCTGAATCAAATATTGTAGGGTCACTTCGGACTTGTAAACAGCCACTTTGGCCATTTTCTTTATGACCCCTTTTGCCAAGAACAGATGTCAATGATCTTTCCAACCCACGACGATCCCCTCAGGATGTGGTGTTCATTTCTGACTTTGTCCTGTAACTCGAGAAACGCCATGCACTGTTCCCACCACGGAATCCACTATTTCGGGCAAACCGACTGTGTTTCCCTGAGACACAATCATGCAAATGCCTTCCAAAACATCTCCAGTCCCCTGTGAAGCGAGGGTTAAGCTTCCAGACCAGCTTGAGACAATGCAGTAACTTTCAAGTGGGGCACAAGTGCCAACATTTGGCTCCTGACTAACTCTGCGGAGGCAGGCAACTTCCAGGGAGTTCCTTCATGGTTGCCTCTGAACCCTTCTGCCCCAGCAATGAGCAAACAAGCTCATTGCTGGGGCAGAAGGGTTCAGAGAATCCATTCAGGGACCCTTCGGGACACATGGTAGCCTCTTCTCGCTGCCCTGAAAACCTCCCTTCTTCTGACCCTGCTCATTTGCACTCCCACCCGTGACTCCTGATCCTTCTGCTGAGCCACCAGGGTCCCTGTTCTAAAATTCCAGAACCCCTTCCTGTTTTTCCCTGGTTCTTTCTGCTCACAAGAACTTGTGGCTGATGCTCCTCTTTGCATTTTTGCAGTAGGCAAGATCAAGGAGCCCTCCACCATTATGGGTCAATGTCAGCTTTTTCACTTACACCAGCTGCTCTCTGCAGGGGTCAGCAATGTGGATGTTGGAACCACTGGAACGGTAGCCACATGTAGGAGCTAGCATGTAGATGCTGAGTACTGAATCCAGGCCCCTGCTAGGTCAAGCAGGCATCATAAATGCTTGGAGGTTTTCTTGTAGAAAAAAACTCTCATTTGATGCCTGCACATCTCCATCATCTGATTTCTTCATTGTTTGGAAGAAGGTCTGCCATGCTTGGGGACACAGCCTGTCACCGAAACACAACAGTGCTGAGTCAGAAGGATGGAATTGTCTGTGAGAGAACCAGAAGATCCTGACTCAAAAATTTGAAAGGGAAACAATAGAAAAGAAAAAGGAAAGAAATGAAAGGAAAAAAGGAAGAAAAGTTTGGATCGTACCTCTCAAGTATTCACAAAGTCCTGGGTTTGATTCTGAACACCCAAACACTTAAAGAGAAACCAAAGGTTCTAAAAGGGCCTGTGCATATAGGCAGCAATTCTCATGCTGAGGGGCACAACCAATTGGGGCTTGAAGAACATGTGTCCCAGGTTTCGATTAAGAACTGCTGCATGTCAGACATTTGCAATAAGTTTGATAGAAGTAGCTTTGCAAAACAACACTTACTAATTAGCAACAGAATAATTTCATTGTTGGGGTTCTCACAACACGAGGAATTGTCTTCAAGTGTGGCAGTCTTAGGAAGTTTGACAACCACTGTGTAGAAATAAGTCACAGCTGAGTGAATCATGCTCCACAGCAGATCATGATCAGACCGTTAGTGATTGTGGAGAGTTGGTATACTGTGGGTCCTGAATCAAATATTGTAGGGTCACTTCGGACTTGTAAACAGCCACTTTGGCCATTTTATTTTATGACCCCTTTTGCCAAGAACAGATGTCAATGATCTTTCCAACCCACGACGATCCCCTCAGGATGTGGTGTTCATTTCTGACTTTGTCCTGTAACTCGAGAAACGCCATGCACTGTTCCCACCACGGAATCCACTATTTCGGGCAAACCGACTGTGTTTCCCTGAGACACAATCATGTGAATGGCTTCAAAAACATCTCCAGTCCCCTGTGAAGCTAGGGTTAAGCTTCCAGACCAGCTTGAGACAGATGCAGTAACTTTCAAGTGGGGCTCAAGTGCCAACATTTGGCTCCAGACTGCCACTGCGGAGGCAGGCAACTTCCAGGGAGTTCCTTCATGGTTGCCCTCTGAACCCTTCTGCCCCAGCAATGAGCAAACTGCTCATTGCTGGGGCAGAAGGGTTCAGAGAATTCATTCAGGGACCCTTCGGGACACGTGGTGAGCCTCTTCTCGCTGCCCTGAAACCTCCCTTCTTCTGACCCTGCTCATTTGCACTCCCACCCGTGACTCCTGATCCTTCTGCTGAGCCACTGGGTCCTCTCTTCTAAAATTCCAGGAACCCCTTCCTGTTTTTCCCTGGTTCTTTCTGCTTACAAGAACTTGTGGCTGATGCTCCTCTTTGCATTTTTGCAGTAGGCAAGATCAAGGAGCCCTCCACCATTACGGGTCAATGTCAGCTTTTTCACTTACAGGAGCTGCTCTCTCAGGGGTCACCAATGTGGATGTTGGAACTTCTGGAACGGTAGCCACATAGTAGGAGCTAGCATGTAGATGCTGAGTACTGAATCCAGGCCCCTGCTAGGTCACTCAGGCATCATAAATGCTTGCAGGTTTTCTTGTAGAAAAAAATTCTCATTTGATGCCTGCACATCTCCATCATCTGATTTCTTCATTGTTTGGAAGAAGGTCTGCCATGCTTGGGACACAGCCTGTCACCGAGCTGCAACAGTGCTGAAGCAGAAGCGATGGAATGTCTGTGAGGGAACTCAGATAGATCCTGATCTCAAAAAACTGAAAGGAAATGAATAGAAAAGAAAAGGAAAGGAAATGAAAGGAAAAAAAGGAAATGTTTGGATCGTACCTCTCAAGTATTCACAAAGTCCTGGGTTTGATTCTGAACACCCAAACACTTAAAGAAACCAAAGGTTCTAACAGGGCCTGTGCATATAGGCAGCAATTCTCATGCAGGGGCTCAACCAATGTGGGCTTGAAGAACATTGTCCCAGGATTCGATTAAGAACTGCTGCATGTCAGACATTTGCATTAAGTTTGATAGAAGTAGCTTTGCAAAACAACACTTACTAATTAGCAACAGAATAATTTCATTGTTGGGGTTCCCACAACACGAGAAAGTGTCTTCAAGTGTGGCAGTCTTAGGAAGTTGAGAACCACTGTGTAGAAATAAGTCACAGCTGAGTGAATCATGCTCGATAGCAGATCGTGATCAGACCGTAGTGATTGTGGAGAGTTGGTATACTGTGGGTCCTGAATCAAATATTGTAGGGTCACTTCGGACTTGTAAACAGCCACTTTGGCCATTTTATTTATGACCCCTTTTGCCAAGAACAGATGTCAATGATCTTTCCAACCCACGACGATCCCCTCAGGATGTGGTGTTCATTTCTGACTTTGTCCTGTAACTCGAGAAACGCCATGCACTGTTCCCACCACGGAATCCACTATTTCGGGCAAACCGACTGTGTGTCCCTGAGACACAGGCATGCAAATGCCTTCAAAAACATCTCCAGTCCCCTGTGAAGCGAGGGTTAAGCTTCCAGACCAGCTTGAGACCAATGCAGTAACTTTCAACTGGGGCTCAAGTGCCAACATTTGGCTCAGACTGGCTACTCTGCGGAGGCAGGCAACTTCCAGGGAGGCTCCTTCACGCCTGGACTCTGAACCCTTCTGCCCCAGCAATGAGCAAACAAGCTCATTGCTGGGGCAGAAGGGTTCAGAGAATCCATTCAGGGACCCTTCGGGACACATGGATAGCCTCTTCTCGCTGCCCTGAAAACCTCCCTTCTTCAGACCCTGCTCATTTGCACTCCCACCCGTGACTCCTGATCCTTCTGCTGAGCCACTGGGTCCTCTGTTCTAAAATTCCACGAACCCCTTCCTGTTTTGTCCCTGGTTCTTTCTGCTTACAGGAACTTGTGGCTGATGCTCCCCTTTGCATCTTTGCAGTAGGCAAGATCAAGGAGCCCTCCTCCATTATGGGTCAATGTCAGCTTTTTCACTTACAGGAGCTGGTCTCTGCAGGGGTCACCAATGTGGATGTTGGAACTTCTGGAACGGTAGCCACATAGTAGGAGCTAGCATGTAGATGCTGAGTACTGAATCCAGGCCCCTGCTAGGTCACTCAGGCATCATAAATGCTTGGAGGTTTTCTTGTAGAAAAAACTTCTCATTATGATGCCTGCACATCTCCATCTTCTGATTTCATCATTGTTTGTAA
>JAMJFZ010003870.1:0-64589 GCA_026225945.1 Cricetomys ansorgei | reverse complement strand
CTTATTCTTGATAAATGTGCATAAATAATTCAGTGGAACAAAGATAGCATTTTTAAAAAGTGATCCTAGAAAAATAAAATATACACAGAAATAAAATTAACCTGACCCAACTCTCACAAGTTTACATGTAAATTAACTCTAGATGGATCACTGGTTTAAAATGTAAAAACTATATTTTTTTCACAAAAATCATACGTATTATCTAAGGCTAAATATTGTAGAGAGCTACTTCCATTAGGTATGAAATGATTATGACTAGTGATTATCATGAGGGACAGCAGCTGTGGTGACTTATATAAGACCTTGACCTGCAGTCATGACAAGGAAACACACATAACAGAACAATAGCCAAACATCATATAATGGTTGATAAAGCTGTCCGCATAGCACCGGAAGGGAAATAAAAGCATCCCTGTACCCTAACCTGGGATTTCAGTCACTACCATACCTTGCTCATTACCACATCCCTTATCGTCTAGTTCTATCCCTTCCCTAGTTGCATGTGGTGTTGGGTTGCTAGAGTATACAAAAAGAAAAAGAAGGTTGCCTGAAAATGGAGATTTCAGTTGTATAGATACCTTTGAGTCACTTGTACTTCTGTAAATGACCCCAACAGACTCACTGAATCATCAAGCAGAACTAGTGGTATCCTACCTGTGTAAAGAACGTTTCACTTTTGTCTTCCCAGGAGAAGTCACACAATACTAAACAAAATTCTTAAGAGTTGACATCAAAACCACAATCCATAAAGGGAAAAAAAAACCAAATAAATTGAAAATCATTAAAACTAAATATTTGGAGTTTTTGGTATATTTATGTTGTCAAGTGCTTGCCTAGCACATGTGAAGCCCCAGGTTCAAACCCCAGAACCACATACCACATTAAATAGTGGATAAATTGTAAGATACATGGCCTGAGAAATTTATATTTGTTAAAAAGATAAAAACAAGTTATAACATTGGACAAAGTATTCACAAACTATATGTCCTACAAAAGGATTATCTCCAAATATAGAAACTCTCAACCCCCTCCAAATAAATAAATATTCCAACTACAAACTAATGAAAGAAACCACTGCACATGAGGAAAAGCTCAATATAACCAGATATTTAGAGAAATACAAAGTAAAAACACTATGAAATATCACTATAAACCTATCACAATGACTAAAATAAAGATATTTGTAAGGATGTGGAGAAAATGGAATATTAAGACATTGCTGGTCTTAATCTAAAATTTTAAGGTTATTCTGGGAAGTTCAACTGTTTCTATAAAAATACATATGAAAGTGCTATATTAACCAGTTGCTCTAATCATCATTTATCTCAAAGGAATACAAATTTAATTTCACCTAGAAAATTGTACAAAAATGTTTGTAACAGCTTTATTTGCAATAGAAATAAGTTGGAACCTATCCAAATAATTTTTCAGGTGAATAGTTAACAAACTGGTTCGTCAGTATTATAAAATATTGATACATAGAAATGCATCCAAAATATAATAGAACAAACTACTAAAATATGTGAATCTAGATGAATCTCTAGAGAACTACATTAATTTAAAAAGCAAGTTTCAAAAGGTCACCCTTTGTGAATACTGTTTATAAAAATTTCTTGAGATGACCAGATGCTAAATACAGGAATGCTAGAGGGTAAAGGCAGAGGGAAACAGTACATGACAACACTGTGATCTAAAGAATCTTGTGGGAATGGAAGTTCTCCATGAGATAATTTTTATTTCTCTTTTATAGATGATATAGTTAGGTTTTGAGAGGTGAACTTGCATCAGACTATGTATAGCCAATAAATGGTGGTTTATATGCTTCAATCTAATCAGCTTTGCACATATATGGTATTCTGTAGGTATCTGAGGATGATAATGATGTCAATGGTATCAGAGAATCAACAAACACAAATAACTTCTTTCAAAGGTACAAAATCAACTTTAATCTATTTTGTATACAATCCAATTATTTATAAGTGATATAGTTATAAATCTGGAAAATGAATAGTACAGGGAAGGTAATCAAGAGATCTTCATTATTCAGATACCAGAGATAATATTGTTTCTTTATATTTCCTGTGGATATGCAGCATACTTTTTTTACAGATCGCAGGCATGCTTGCAGCATATTTATAAAAGATAATGGGGAACACTCTGGATTGCAGTCTGCATGTATAACAAAAGCAAATAGGAGAACATTTGCCAAACACACACACACACACACACACACACACACACACACACACACACATCCCTACTAAATGAATGGAAACTACCTCCTGACACTCAACACCAAAACATAATGGATAATGAATTAGATGCCTCTTTCCCAGGAAACATTTTTGAAATGGGAGAGATTTCCAGCTTTTCTAGGTATGCAGATCACTTAAAAGATTAGAATCATGTTCAATATAAGTTTATGGCTTTTAGAAAGTATTAATGACTTGTGAAAGATGTTGTTTACCTGATTTCTTTCTCATTGTATTTGTCTCTTTTTTTTTTTTTTTTTTGAGACAAGATTTCACTGTTGTAATTCTGGCTGTCCTGGAACTCATTCTGTAGACCAGGCTGGCCTTGAACTTACAGAGATAGACCTGCCTCTGTCTCCTGAGTGCTGGGTGTAAAGGTATGCCCTACAATCTCCCAATCTCTGTTTGTCATTTTTATACATTTCATACAAAATAAACATTTTATACAATTACTAATTTTTTTTTCTTTTGGAAGATCTCCTATGCATATAGATCCATAGGATTAGCATAGTAAAAGATGGCCATCCTACTAAAAGCATTCTACATATTCCACACAATCCCCATCCAAATTCCAGCATAATCTTTTATAGACTTTGAAAGGAGAAAACTCAACTTCATTCCCAACAATAACAACAAATCCCAGGATGCCTGAATAATAAAAGATCTTCTGCAGGTATTATCATCCCTAATTTCAAGCCATACTACAAAGCTATAGTAACAAAACCACAAACAGGCACAATTAATGGAATCAAACTGAAGTTCCAGACATAAATCCACACACCTATAGACACCTGTTTTATTGTTGCTGTTGTTTTCATAAAGAGGCCAGAAATGCACAGTGGGGGGGGGACCTTCAACAAATGGTGCTACTCAAAATGGATGTCTGTATGTAGAAGAGTGCAAATACATCCATATTTATCACCCTGCATAAAATTCAAGTCCATGTAGATCAAAGACCTCAACATAAAACCAGATACACTGAACTTGATAGAAGAGAAAGTGGGAAATAGCCTTGAACTCACTGGCATAAGAGAAGACTTTCTAAATAGAACATCACTGCCACAGGTACTAATATCAGCAATTAATAAATGGGACCTCTCATGAAACTGAAAATCTTCTGCACAGGAAAGAACACGGTGGTTCAGACAAAGTGGAATCCTACAGAATTGAAAAAGAGTTTTACCAACTACACACACAAAAGAGGGATAATATCCAAAATATATAAAGAACTATAAAACTGGAAATCAAGAAACAAATAACCCAGTTAAATTGGGGTACAGATCTAAACAGAATTCTCAATAGAGGAAATTCAAACAGCTAAGAAACACTTAAAGAAATGTTCAAAATACTTAGACATCAGGGAAATACAAAATAATACTACTTTGAGATTTCATCTTACACCTGACAGAATGGTTAAGACCAATAAAACAAGTGACAGCTCATGCTAGCAAGAATGTAGAAGAAGGGCAATACTCATCCATTTCCACAGAGAGCACAAACTTGTACAGTCACAATGGAAATCAGTGTGGCAGTTCCTCAGAAGTATGAGAATCAACCTACTTTGATATTCAGTTATACCACTCTTGGGCATATACCCAAAGAACACTCCATCCTACCACAAGGACACTTACATAATTATGTTCACTACAGCTTTATTTATAATAGCCAGACTGTGGAAATCACCTAGATGTCACTCAACCAAACAATGGATTAAAAAAAAAAAAGTGGTATATATTCATAATGGAGTATTTCTCAGCTTTAAAAAAAATTGACATCACGAAATTTGCAGGCAAATGGATGGAACTAGGGAAAAAAAATCCAGAGTTAGGTAACCCAGACTCAGAAAGACAAATATGGCATGTATTCACTTATAAGTGGGTATTATCTGTTAAGTAAAAGATAATCATGCTACAGTTCACAGACCCAGAGAGGCTAAGTAACAAAGAGGGCCCTAGGTAGGATGCATTGATCTCTCTGGAAAGAGGAAATAGGGTGGACTTGAGGCAGGTGGAGATAGGGAAAGGCAAGATCATGGTGGGGGTGGTGAGAGTATGGAGAGAAATACTGGAATTGGGGGGGCATTTGGGGGATGATGCAGGAACATAGTGCAATGGAAACTCCCTGTAATCTTCAAGAGTGACCATAGCAAGGACTCCTAGTAATAGAGGGTGTAGAGTCAGAACTGACCATCTTCTGAAACCAGGCAAGGCTTCCAGTGGTGGGACTTGATTACCAACCCAACCACAAAAACTTTTTACCTACAATCTTTACTGCCTGCAAGAAGTGCTGGGGCAATGATGGCACAGAATTAGTAGGAGTGGCCAACCAATGACTAGCCTAGATTGAGGCTCACATCACGAGAGGGAGAGGAAACCTACATGAGTGTGAAATGACAACTTATCCAAGTATACTTAGTTCATAATAGACAAATCTAGGAGAGGCTTATTCCAACATCCTTATTCTAATCATATACCAGAAATGATGACATTGCAGGTCAGCTATGAAGGAGACACACTTGGAGAGTCTGATGATGGTAGAAACACCCAAGTTTCACTTGATTCTTAAGAGAAGGGATGTAGAGCCCTTAGCACTCACACCAAAACCAGCCTTTTCCCATCTCCTTGAACATCTTATGATCCATTTAACTTGACATACACAATTAGTGATCACAAAATTGCAGGTAGCTGCTGAATATTATGCCCTAAGGAAAATCAGGTTTTGTTGGACTTCAGGGATCCAAACTGGGACCCCCAGGGTCCAAACCGGAACGCCACATCCCCAAAGAGACTCACAGACGGGATATCGATGCAAATAGCAAGAGGATTTATTCCAGTGCACTGGGATCGTTCTAACACGCAGGATAGAAGCCGGCCCCAAGGAGCAAATGGTGAAGCTTTTTATACAGTTGTTGGGCATAAACCGAATTGGTACAAGTTGATTGGTCCCCAAATTGTTTTCTCATTTTGATAGATAGGGGCCAGTTAACCTTTAAGTTGATGATAGCAAGGTCACGGGCACCAGGAAATGTACACTTAGGGTAAAGTCCCTTGCCCAAGGCTATTAGGCGGTGCCTGTAGCCACCGCTCATTTTAGGAATGTGGGCTGGGTCACAGTGCTCTTGAATTAAGCCTGACAATAATTGTTTTGTGGTTTCTGGGGTGGGCTAGTTCCTGGAACAGGGAGTTCTGGAATGACCTGTTAAGAGTTTAGGATTAATGACCAGGGCCTGGGGTCTCCGGCCTCACATAAACCCTTTCACTCCCCACTTTTTCTTTTTGCACTGCTCCAATCATGGAGCAGCTGTTTCTAGCTCCTGATCACTAGCATTGATTAATTTATAGTCAACCCCTGTAGGATTCCTAAGAAACTGGTACTGCTGTCTGGGAACCATAATCTGTACTGCACTGATTTCATATTGTCAACTTAATGAATCTGAGTCTATCTGGCCTCAACAGGGTAATGTTCTGGTGTGCCAATAGGCACTATACATGCCATGTCCCCAGTCTTAGGGAGTTTTCTTTTGACTAAAAGTTCCAGCCTGTGGAAATGGGACGTTGTAATCTCTTAGACTGCTTCCTGCTGAGAGGGGACGTAGTCAGGGGCCCCAAACAGGCTGGTATTAGTCAAAAGCTTGGGGCGGGGGGCTAGGCAGTGGGGTACATCTGGTTCGCTGATCCAGCGGAGTGGTCACATCAGCTGTACTGGTCATCAGCTGTCAGCAGGTCAGGTCCAGGACTCACATAAACCCACATAAACAGAAGGTTGAGATCGGACTCTAACAGTTTGACTTTCTTCCTTTGCTCTTATTTTCTTCTTAATTTCATATTAGATCATGAACCTGTCATTCCTAGATAAATGTTAGGTGAATTTCAATTCTAATCTCATCTAAAACAACCTCATTCACACATCCAGAATCAGCCTTTTCCCATCTCCCCAAACACCCTATGATCCATTTAACTTGACAAATATAATTAGTGATCACAGTCAATGATTTTTCAGAAAACATCCACAGCATGTAACCTACCTTAGAACTAATAAGGGGACAAAATAGCTAGTCATTATTTCTGCATTAAATTATGCATAATTTAGTAGAAGGGATATGACATTAAAAATAATTTGAAAGAAATAATAATAAGAGTTTATACATTCCAGTTATGGTACTCATCAGTCATGTGAGATTAACTTCCTAACTCATGATAGTTAATTAAAGATATATAGATATTAAGAACAAATCCACTGAATAAAAAAATAATTTACGGTTTCTGTCTCCCACAAGCTCTTAAAAATGAACAAGTAACTGGCTTTCTATATCTTGGTTTCTTCTTGTGTACTCTAAGGACATTAGGTGTCCACCAGATGGAGATTAAATGAAATAATGTAAATGAAATGTTTCACATATTGTTCATGCTTGTTTCATGTGGATAGCAGTGAGCAAACGATAGCTGTTATTAGTCCCTATCAAATATTTATTGGGATTTAATAATTTAATCCATAACAGATAATATATTCCAGAAATGAATTATCTGCCAATAATTTCACCAAGGTACTATTTAAAGCACAAGTAATATGTACATTCAGGACGTCATGACTTATAAGTTAATTATGATTCCTGCCAAATTTCTCTAGTATTGAGTATAAAAATGATTTGATGTTAGAAAAGCAAGTGAAAGAACAGCCTTAAATTAGACCTTTTCAAGGAGCTGAATTTCAAGTCTCCATTGTTCATATTAAAAATAGGAAGCAATCTCTCCTTGCCACTCATACAAAATCTCTCACAACTGATAGCTTCTGCTAGTTGGAAAATTATTGCTTGAGTTTAAACTGTTCAAGCAAGACTAGACCTTGTGATAATGTGTTTGAGCAAAGAATAGGAAACTCCCTTGAACTAAAAATTCAATTGTAATACAATAGCATTAAGGGCTTTGGTACTACACAATTTACCTCTGTAAAAACACATGGTGATGTGAAACTGCCAATGGTCAGTCCCAGCAGAGTGTTCAGTGATCCAAGAGAGATGGGTGGATGAGGTGAATGATGTAAATAATCACAACTCTTATAGATGGGATCAGACTTCTCTTTTTATTCAGGCTTTTTCTCTCTTCCTGTCTCTTCTCTCTCCTGATGTTACCTGTCCTGGTCCTGCGGAGTTCTGCAACAAAAGCCCTAGGAGAGGGAGCGAGGATTGGGGGAAACAAGGAGATGTGAAGAACGAAGGCAAGTCTGATTTTTGATCAAGCCTCAAATTTATTGAACACATAGTACCAGTATTTAAAGGCAGTTTCGAGGTGGGGAGGGGAGTGGGGAATGCATAAGCAGGTTGCTGTGGTAACTATCTGGCAGATGGACTGGTCTTGTTTATCTGGTATTACTAGGTTGAGAAACCAAAGTGTTAAGATGCCCTACAGCAATGTAAGATTTCCCCAGGGCTTTCTGTGTAATCTATAAGGGTGGAAACGCGGAATGAGGAAGCAATAAAGTTGAGTTAGTTAAACAGGCAGTTTCCCAGAACTCGGTGGCTTCAGGCTATCTGGCCTTTGTCCTAACTCTCTCTGTCCATTAGGACCAGAGGAAAAACGGAGTCTTTAGACAAAAGTGGAGTGCCTTTGTGTTTCAAGCCAGCGTATCCAGAGGGACCGCTTCCCACAGTTACCAAATTTCTTTTCTCTGTATTTTCCCCATAAAATCACACACACTTCTTACACACATACATACACCTCTTCTGGGTTAAGGAAAACTTCAACACACATACATCTTAACCCATACATCTTATATATTTTTTAAAAAAAGCCCTTTACATAAGAAAAAAAATCTCATCATGATCACAAATCCTATTTTTCCCAGTGAATGACTGCAAGTTACATATTTAAAAACAAGTTGTTTCTAAATACACACATGATTATACATGAACATCCTGTTTTACCTGTACTTTTTCCCAACACATCTATACTTCCCCCCAAAACAATAATTTTTCTATTATAGATTAACAAAGTTTAAGCAAGCCAAGTATTCTAATGACCTGCTTCTATTGTAGCTGGCAGGTAGCAGTATTAGACTGCAGGAAACACTAATATATTATAGTATCCTAGGTTAACACAATTCTTATTTAGTTAATAGAGTGAAACAAGTTTGTTATTAGAAACATAGAAAACTTTAAGTCAAGGGTCTTTTTGCTTTTCTTAGTTAAAAGGAGAATCTATTCAATCTAAATGCCACATAGCCCTATGTCCCTAAGGTGCACACAAAAACTCATTAGTAATTTCATAATTGTAAAACCTAGGAAAAAATCAAAATTGTGGTCAAGGAAGTCCAAACTTAACAGTGGGTGCTGAAACTCATTTGTTATTCTTAATCATAGGGCTAAAACTCGTAGGCCCTAGCAATCAGGCTTTCTTTGTTCTTGTTCTCTGTGGTGAGCCCCCTAGACTCTGGGCCTAGATTTTGCTGTGAGCCTCTGGCTATATGCTTATTTTGTTATTGGGAAATATTCTGAGCAAAACTGAGTCACAAAACAAGTTGCCTAAGAGCTGCTAGTTTTGAGGAAGTCAAAGATTATCTAAGAAAACATTCCTTCTGTGGCTAAGCATCTAACTCCCTGAGAGAGGTTATCTCCTGGGGTAAACATCATGCCCCAGCAGGGAAGATGTTTTGTTCTGTTACTTATTGGCTTTAGGATGTTTTCACTATGCATTGACTTACCCTGTGATTGACACCCTCATTGTATTTTCATAACCTCTGCAGCTGCACGTAGCCCCTTGAGGAAAGGTGTATAAAAATTGAGACAAAAATTAAACACTAGCTCTTTTCCACCTGAGCTCAATGATACTGTGTGTGTCTGGCCCATTCCCTTCCCTTTTCTTCTCTTTTCCCCTCTCCACATAAGGCCCTTCAGTCCCACCCCCTATTCAGATATTTTCTGACTTGTCAGGCCGGACCTGACAGTTCTCTAACTCTGACCAAAACAAGTCCCTAACAAAAATATGTTTTCTTACTATTATATTATTTCCTAGATTACTAATGTTTCCTAGGTTAGTAGTTAATCTGATCCTGATACGTAAAAAACACCCAATTTTCTTAACTATACATGTTTTTAGTTATTCTTTCTGAAATTGCAATTGAACCATTAATTTACCTGAGTGACATTGCCTTACCCAAATGGCATTGCTTGAGGGAAAGTCATCACTATTACTATGTGTGCCAGTAACACTGCCCCATGAGGGATTAGAGACTCCCATAGAACTTTCACACCATAAGAGAAACAAGGAGACCACGGTAGCAACAAGCACAATAAGGCCCAGCAATGGCAAAGGGCGTTCAGGAGACGATCCCCCATGGCTTTGCCAAACTGTGGTATACTCAACAGTAGTTGTGCTGAGCTGCACACTTGAAGTTCTAATGCTGGCTGCTGTTCTCCTGCATTGTCCCTAAAAGATGTTCCTTTCCTAAGAAATAATCAAATATTCTGTTTACATGTCTCAATCTCTGGGAAAGTGCCTTTGCTTGCTGGTTTCCATTCATGAAACATTACTTGACAAGCGTGCGCACGTGAGACACACACACACTAAACTTAATAGATTTCATAAATCTTGAGGCAGGATGTCAACATAGGAAAACTAAGTATCAGGATAATTTTCTAACATGTATTTCACTTATCTATCCTTTCAGGCCTATCCTAAAAGTGCTAATCAAAAACTTTAACAAAAATATCACAATTTCTTAACAATACTCTCAGATACCTTTGAAATTAGGCATTGATTATTTTACAAAAATTTGTTGAATGAGTATGAAATTTAACTAACTTTACCTGTATGCATTACTTAGAGGTGCCTTGCTAGACATGCACACATTTTAGCTCATTTCATCTTTGTAACTGCCCTGTAGCTATGCTTGGTAGTCAGCCATACTTTACAAATGCGGAATAATCAGGAAAGGAATAATTTGCCCAAAATCATGAACGAGAATTCAACTTCTTCATTTATAGGTAATGAGGATAACAAACATGTTAGCTGTGCTTTGGTGTTTAGCACATGGTCTTGCATGTGTTTTTTCTACTTATGAGCCTGAAAAACATTGAATTTGGTGATCCAATTAGGTATGATTTACAGATGAGATCACTTTAGAAGTGTCAAATCTTTGCTCAAGGCCAGAACATATTTTCATTTTCTTTCCATTCTGACTTCAAAATTTTCTTTCACTTCTTTTGTTCTATAATTCTATAAAATGATAGAGCCCTTTCATATACAAATATGGATAAAGCTTATTGTGCACTCAATTTAATATCAAACCTCTTGTAAGTATATTACATATATATTTGAACTATTTTGTGTTTCAGTGCTAGAGATTGAGCCCAGTCCCCATGCATACTAGGCAAATACTCTACCACTGAGTTATAGTTCCAGCTCTTATTTTAACTCATTTAATCATCACAAATCTATAAGTAAGCACTATTGATGCCTTCACTTTAAAAGTGAAGAACATGAAAATCAAGAGCAAATTATTTGCAGAGCTATCAAATGTCAGAGCTGGGATTCAGATTCAGGTGTCTCGATTCCAAAGATTGTTTCTTACATTAGGCACATGGCCTTAAGGGGAAAAGTCTATTTGAAATAGTACTCTTTAAAAATAAATGAAATTATCTGGTAGTAGTGCCACATGCCTTTAATTACAGCACTCTGGAGGCAGAGGTAGGTGGATCTTTGTGAATTTGAGGCCAACCTGTTCTACAAAGTAAGTTCCTGGACAGCCAGAGTTACAACAGAGAAACCCTGTCTTGAAAAAATTTTTTTTAAAAAAAGGAAAGAAAAAAAAGAAAAAAAAAAAGAAAGAAAGAAAGAAAGAAAGAAGAAAGGAAGGAAGGAAAGAAATTAAATAATGTGTGACAAGAAATATCTTTATAAGGTGAGAAGAAGAAATTACCATAGAGCAGGCAATGTGAAAAGCACTTTGTACAGGTGATGTGATAAGCACTGCAGAAAATACAGTCAATTGTCAGCTGCCTTCTTGTTCTCCAAGGTGCTTGTAACACAGCTGAGAACAGGTTTTAGTACATGAAAACAGAATAATTTTATGATTACCTGATACATAAATAAATGTAAGGAAAAAATTGCTTCAGAAAACTGCTCAAATGAGGAACATACAACCAACTGTATGCAGCAAACTCCTATTGTAGCTTCAGAAAATAAAAATAAAATATATGGGAATAATTTGGAGATAAATATAATTCTATCCATGCATAAATATGAAAACATTTTATAATAGTTTTCCACTGACTCTCATCAATCATTTTTAAAAGATATATTACTTTGCATTTTAGAACAATATTGAAAACAATTGATAAAACTGTTGTAAAATATGACTGATATCTTTTACAGAGATCCAATTTCTTTAAAATGTGTGATGCTAAAAATGAAGAGGTAGCCCATAGAATGCAAAAAAAAAATCTGTACTCACTAAATATCTGACAGGAGATTAGTATTGAGAATGCATAAAGAATTCAGCAAACTATACATCAAGAAACCAAACAACCCAGTTAAAAATGTGCTGTGCAACTAAAAGGAGAATTTTCAAAAGGGAAAATACAAATGACTGAGAAATTCAGTCTGGGAAATTCAAATTCATATCTGGGAAATTCAAATTAAAGCTACTTTGAGATTTCATCTTAACCAAGTCAGAAGGACTAAAAATTGGTGACTAATACTGGCAAAGATCTAGGGGAATGAGAAGACTTACTTACTGCTGATGGGAGTGCAAACTTGTACAGCCTCTATGGAAACCTGTGTGCTACTTCTTCAAAAATTTGGAAATAGATATACCAAATGATACAGCAACAGCACTCTTGGGCATATACTCAAAAGATTTTATATCCTATTATAGAGATACTTTCTCATCCATGCTTATAAAACTCTATTCCCAATAGTAAGGAAATGGAAACACCCTAGATGTCCATCAACAACTGAATGAATAGTAAAAGTTTGTTACAATCATACTATATAATATTATCCAGCTGTTAAGATAAAATAAAATTCACAGGTAAATAAATAGAGCAGGAAGCAGTCATTCTGAGTGAGATCATCCAAACTCACATGTTTTCTCTCATTTATGGATGTCAATTTTGAATTTTTAGACACATGTATTTCATTTGGAATGAAAATGAAAGGTTGGGAAATTAATACAGACTATAAGGAGGGAAGACATAACACAGTAATATACAGTGTTGGAATAATGGGACAAGAAGTGTTAAGTGGTTTGAGGATAGGAATGCAAGGCAAAGAAGGAAATATTTGTAGGGATAATGAGCATTAAAGATTCTTTTTAAAAGTCACATAAAAACATTACTGCAGAAGTTTCTTAAAATATAAACACATATAAATATAAAGATTGTAAATGAAGTTATCCTATAATAGAGCAATAATCTCCCTACAAGATACTACACTGTCTAACAAAAAAGCCCAATGTCAAGAATGAATTACTTCTATTGTAGTTGCTGGCCCAGTGGAATCCCATAGAGTCCTAAATATTATTGAATATTGTCATTGTTGTTGACTATCCTGTGAAACTTGACAGTTAACACCTTATTGCTGAAATTATCACATATTTGATCCACAGGACATGGAGAAATCAAGCTGGTATTTATGTGGAAGCTGCAATCCTACAGTGTAGCTTTTACAATGCTGGCAAGTTCTATGCATACAACAAAGGGAGAGAAATAATCATCAGTCTTATCCAGTTGTGAAGCTTGTGAGCCTGTGACATGCCTGACAAGATATGCCCACTGCTAAAATAGACACAGGAATGTCAAGAGGATAACCAACCACATTTTAATAGAGTTTAAAGTGGTTCTTCATGATAAAACTCATACCTGGCTCAGTTATCAAGGCTAAGAATCTGGACCTCAGGGGAGGTCATGGAACTCAGAGGAGAATTTTTTGCTATTTCTCTAATGGGTCATATCACTTAATGATATGACTCTTAATGATTTCTTGACATACCCACTGATTGATTAATGCACCTCTCAATACCTTCTAGAATTGAGAAGCTACTTTTTAAATTAGATGGTAACTAACACAGAGACTCACAACTAGTCAATGTGCAGAGAATAAGTGACTTCCGATTACTCAGACTTAAATGGGACATTTATATCACAATTCCTTCTCTCAAGGCACAGAAGTCTTTGTAGAAGGAAAAGCAGAGAGAATATAAAAGCCTGAGATGGTGGATGACTACAAAGAAACAGTGTTTTCCTGGGACATGGAAATTGCACATATGAACTCACAGTTGTTGAGTCAGCATGTACATTATCTGAGCAAGCTCAAACCAGACAAAATTCCAACATGGGGTGAAGAGGTGGGCATTATGACCCACTAATAGTTAAGGAGCTACAGATGACTGATAGCTACTGAGATAGGGCTAGTTAGTTTTCTTTAATATCTAATAAGCTCCAGTGGATTGCTACATACCTGAGTATATATGCAGATTTAATTGGACTTGGTTAGTTTAAGAAAAAAATGAATAAGGATACAAAGTTAAATGGGCATGGAATAAGATGTGGATCTGGAAGATGAAGGAGGGGATGAATATAAACAAAAGATATAAAATATTCAAAAATGTAATAATTACTTTAAATGTCTGACATCTTCTATTATAGACCCAGATTCTTTTAAACATGTGAAGAGTCATCTAAAGAATTTAATGAAAAAAATTGCCAGATATATTGTATGATTTTTAAATATCTACATTATTGTTGGGTACATAATACAGTATCAAATGTTAGTCTTTAACATTTTGTTCATAATTATTGAGAAAAATAAGCGATAACATAATTGCATATGTCAAGCATTACGAAGATATTGGTTTCTCAGAGCAGAACATGTAGAATTAGAGGGAAGCAAGTAACCCTCTAGAGAAATTGGAAAAAGAATGAATGTGTGAGGCATACTGAAGAGTGAAAATAACTACACA
Organism: Cricetomys ansorgei; assembly: GCA_026225945.1. NCBI lineage: Eukaryota > Metazoa > Chordata > Mammalia > Rodentia > Nesomyidae > Cricetomys > Cricetomys ansorgei. The sequence goes on along the minus strand of JAMJFZ010003870.1, from coordinate 50,382 downwards.
GAAAGTAAGAAGATAAGAAAAATTAAATTCTGGGATTGCACTAGACTTTTCCCCTATAAAGGGAAAAACAAGAGAGATGTTTTCTTCAAGAGGAAAAAAAATCCCCACAAAGGCTGATTCATCTTGAGCCTGCCTCTCAAATATCTTTGTTGTGGGAGATATTAGTTATGGATAATGTTCTAGTAAGCTGTCCTTGAACCAAGTAAAGGATACACTGCCTACCAGTAAACAAAGGAGTGGCTATATGGCTGTCCACAAGAATGGGACATTCCTTAGCCTTAAGGCAGATGAAGGTTAGGCTCCATTGATTTGTATATTGGAAGGCTGGGTGGAGACAGAGAGGATTTGGAATAAAAAAGAACTAGGGCAAGGGCAGAGAAGGAAGGAGACAGACAGACAGCAAAGAACAAGGAAGAAGAAGCTAGGAGCAGGAGGAGAACCAAGAGGAGAGCATGGGGTGAAGAAGCCTTGGAGTGAGCTCTCTGCCTAGCTGCCTGTGTATTAGAATTCCCTGAGATTTAACATGGTTTGTGATTAATAAAGAACATTGGAAAATTCAAAGCTGGACTCTCCGTTAAGCGCAATAAATTTATTTTAACATATCTTCATATTAGAAAAATCTCTAGTCTGTATGAAAATGGAAAAGATAAAAGCATGCTATCAGAAAACTTACAGAATGATAAATAGCAGTCTCTGATGCATTTGTATTCTATGCTGAAGGTATTGTAATGCAGATCTCACCCTCATCCTCACTAAAGGACAATTGGTAACAGGTGAGAAGCTTGATTTTTTCTTTAAGTGATAAATGTTTACTGGCAATCCTTAGGTTTATAGTTTTCCTTAAAAAGGAATGCAGGTGTAGTGAATAAGAATAATATGATAGAATGTAGTGAATAAGAATAACATAATAGAATTTAGTGAATAAGAATAATATAATGGGATATAGTGAATAAGATTGTAATAGAATGTAATAGATGAGAATAATGTAGTAGCATAATAATGTAAAATGTGATGATAAATAATATTGAAAAGCCAAATGTAAGTAAACAATATTAAAGTCCAGAAAGTGGGAACTGGACACACCCTGAGGTACCCCTAGTGCCTATGTGCACATCTGGACAATACTGATAAAATTGACCATGCCCATGCATCCACAGTGTGATTGGCTGAATTTAGCTTAAAAACCCTAGTCTGGCCTCGCTAAGGATGCCACTCTAGAGTGCCTCTGGAGATGCTGGCTCTCTGGTGACAGATCGAGGCTGTGTCCTGCTAACTGAAGACCACAGGACAGTGCTCCAGTCTTGCTGAACCAAAAGAGGAAGTCGGCTGCAGACCACACAGAGCTGCCAGACAGATCACGAGGCTTGCCTGCATCTGAGACCAGACTAGGAGAGGTATTGGTGTGACTGTGTGAGTGAATGTGTGAGATAAGCATAGAATAAAAATCCTTTGTGGAACCAATACCGCCTCTGAGGCTTCTTCCTACCTGATAAGAATTCACTCCCGACAGCGGGGAACTCTCAAGGCAAAGACTTGTTTGCCTTATCAGAATGGCTGACATTGCTTCAAAGCCAGGAAGGCTGGCAACATGCCCAAGGCAAGAAACAAGTTTGAGCTAGGGACAAAGCTATAAAGTCATTGTGGTATACAGTCACCTGTGCCTATATATACCATGAATTCACTAGCACTCCTCCACCAAGCATGAGTCAGAGATCTGCTGCAGAGGTTCTCAGACTCTTGAGAATAGTACCTTGAGCAGCTCTGATCCAACAGAGGATGCCACAGACATATTTATTGACATTTTTAACTGACCAGATGGTGCTCCTGTTGCTAAAAGCAAATGATCCAATGATTGAATCTAATATATATGCTTTCCCTGCCCTCTTTCTACTGCCCCTGGTACCCTGCTAATGAGAATAAGATAAACAAGGATAAACAACTTAAATAATGTTCTCCGTGGCTTTAGAATCTACTCAAGAAGAATAAAAGACACTAAGAGACATATGACAAGTTGACAATCTAGAAATGAAGAAAAATGTATAAGTGTTAAAGTATTATTTATTAAAACATCGGCAATATATTAATAAAAAAACATAACAACTCTCAGGTATCCAATACCCCAGTGGCTTAGGCAGAGAACTCACTCCATTGCTCCTCACACTGCACTCCTCTTGGTTCTCCTCATCTCTCTTCTCTCTGCTCCTTCCTGTCTGCCTCAGCCCCCCAGGTGCTTTATACATTCAAAACTCCTCCCTGTCTCCACATACACCTTCAATATACTAATGAATGGAACCTAACACTTCTTAAGGTCTGCCACACACCTATCCAAGCTTGTGGTGAGTCAGAGTCTTCTGTGATCACCTGGCTGCAGACCATTGTGGTGATAGGGACCGCACATCTGCATTAAGGTAAACAAATGGCCTGTTCATATGCAGATCTGGGTGGCTATTCCATTGTTTTTAGCACAGAGGTGTAAACAGGTAGGAAGCAAATCCTTTACATGCTGCAAGTATCAGGAAGCACCCTTCCCCCTAAACAGCATACAGGAATAAGATCCCATATCTATAAAATATCCCACAACATACAAGAATCTTTATTTTATCTTTAAAATTTTAAGTGGAAAGTGCCTTTCAGAAAAAAAAAAAAAAGTTCAAGAAGACGGATTGTTGGCTGAATGTCATTGTTTTCATTCTATTGCAATGAAAATAGCAAATAACCTTAATTTTGGAGAGGCTTTCTACTCCAATATTCATTTACTTTAATATAGAATAGGCAGGTCTCTAAACAGATGCCATCTTTTCTGCCAGCAGCAACATAATCAGACAACTACAAGGGAAAGAAATGCTTTAGGTGAAATGATATCTTGACTTCTTTCAAATCTATTCTATTCAATAAAACAGAAATTATCAAAATTTCTGCTTGATCCTCGACCTTCATGTCTCTGAAAAGCAAAAGAGAGAGGTCATTTATAAATTATGACACTTCCTACAACTCTAAGAGAAGACTTCATTTTTGTTTTAGATGAAACAATTTGTTTGGATAAAAGTGTCTTCACTTACTTTTAGCCCATAAAGTACTGGAAATAGGTAAAATGATGAGGGGTGCAGGTACTCTCCACAGAGTATTGATGGCTAGGGATACATTACATGTGAAATCATAAATGTCTATAATTTAACACTTCTTTGAGATATTGTTTTTTCCATCCTGATGGTCTCGAAAGTCATGCCTGAATCAAGAGCAATGCTATAGGACCTCTTTAAGACATCCTAACTAAGTAGAAGAGCAGTCACTATAACATACTAGCCTCTAGAACAGCAGTTCTCAACCTATGGATTGTAACCACTTTAGGGATTGAACAACCCTTTTACATGGGTTGTCTAAGACCATCTGTATATCATATTTTTAGATTATGATTCTTAACAGTAGCAAAATTACAGTTATGAAATAGCAACAAAATAATTTGATGATTGTGGTTCCCCACAACATTAGGAACCATATTAAGGGGTCACAGTGGGAACCACTGATCTAAAACCAGAGGAGACAGAGGATTATGAGGGATTTGTGTAGTACAGGGTCTTGGTGTGTGAATCTTAGAATAGCAGTATGTAGTTGAGCTGCTATTTTAAAATAGTATCTTTTCCAGTCATTATGACTATAAAACATATAAATCTAGAAGTTAATGATCTTTTGAATTGCAAAACAATAGAATAGTTATTATTTACCTACAGTTAGTTGATGTGTAGTTTGTCAGAAAATTCAAAGAAAAAGATCCCAAACCATCTAAAGGTGGTATCCTCACATGCCAAGTGGTTGAAAACTATTCCTGGATAGTCATCTCTCCTCTCCAAATAACCCACTACATGGAGTTTCTCCAGAATAGTGTCTGGGGTTTGCAGAATATCCTGAGAGAGATATACAGAGATATAAAAGAGATTACCTCTATGTCTCCATTTCAGCAGTCATGTAGTGTAACCTCCTGTGTTCTTCATGACAGAAGTAAGTCACAGTGAAGGACTCATTCAAGGGAAAGAAACATGACAGCAGATCTCTTGGTAAAATAATATATCAATGTCACTAAATCAGACACTCTAAGGTGAGACACATTTGTGTAATTCCTTTTTCTGAAAGACAGAACTTGAAACTAGCTTCAAATCAACCAAATATAACAAACGTAGCCTATATTACACCATTGAATAGATATCAAAGTTATTTTATGTTAATCCCTTGTTTAGACTATGTGTTATGTGATAAAAAATGCTTGTGTTCCCTCAAATTTCATACATTGGATCCCTATCCATATGTGTGATGCATTTAGATATGGGTTTTGGGGGAAGTAATTAGTTATTGAGGTTGGTAGCATCATAATCATATTAAAAACCAGATAAGAAGAGGCACTGAAGCAAACAAAATGGTTCAGTGGGTAAAAGGCCTTGTGAGATAAGTCCCTGGGACTCACATGGTAGAAAGAAAGCATTGACTCCCATAAATTATCCTCTGACTTTCACACGTGTGATCTACATATGCCCAACCCATCAATTCATATAAAATAAATAAATGTAATCCATTTTAAAGAGAAGAAACAACAGAGATCTTGCTCTTTTTCTCTCTACCATAGAGTACACAACAAATTAGTGATTACCTTTCAGCAATGGAGACTACTAGAAACCAGCCCTTCTGGCACCCTGCCTGAATTTGAACTTCCATCCTTTAGGACTTTGCAGAAATGCATGTATGTTGTAAAAGTCACCCAGGCTTGTTATGTAGGCTAAGAAGACTAATGTTATATGGTAATAAAGGCAGAAATTCATTCCTGGGTATGATATTTTGCTATTAAGGCTCTGTCTTGGAATACTAGAAATAAATTCACCTACTAATCTTGAAGAAGCAAGTTCCCATGATATAAACTGTCTATCAACAGCTCACATGGCAAAGCCTGCAAATGGCCTAGATAAGATTATGAGTTACTAAGGAACAGTATGAGTTACTAAGGAGCAACTCAAGTAAGCTTGGAAGTACATAATTTCTAGCCCAGCCCTAAAGATGAAATCACAATATAGTTAGTCAGCACATTATTATAGCCTAGTACAACTCTTAGGCAGAAAACCAATTGAGCTATGCCTGAACTTTAATGTCTTAGTCACTGTTGCATTGCTGTGAAGAGATACTATGACCAAGCCAACTCTTTTAAAAGACAAATAATTGGGGGCTTGCTTACCATTTCAAAAGTTTAGTCCATTATCACCATGTTAGGGAGCATAAAGGGATGTAGGCAGTTACTGTAGCAGTAGTCAAGACCTTTATATCCTGATCCACAAGAAGGGGATGGTGGGGACTGGGCCTGGCATGGGCTTTTAAAACTTCAAAACCTATGTCTAGTGACAAACTTCCTCCAATAAGGCCACCCTTACTTTAACCCATACCTCCTGGTCTTTCTAATCATTTCAAATAGTTCCACTCTCTGGAGACTAAGTATTAAAATATATGAACCTACCTTATGCAAACCATCATATATAATAGATGAGCATTGTTAAGAATCACTAAATTTCCAGTAAATTGTGTAACAATAGAAAAATAACGTGATCTTTTTTAAGAAGAGATAGAATAGTGTACTTATGTTTGAAGATGGTATTTGCATTTTGGAAATGCAATCTGTAGTTATCATTCATTCTTTTATGTCACACATAAACCTTCAGTAATTTTAGTTAGATATAACAGCCTAGAGTCAAATAAGCCTTAGGAAATTAGGAATAGACTTGTTTCTTATGGTTTCAATATGGTTTAGAGGAAAGTAGTGACATACAGAGAATTATTCCCAAGGCCCAGCAAGTGGTTTACAAAAGCTAAAGCAAACCTGGATAAAAAAGCAAATTATTTCTAGGACAGCAGTGAGAAATATGCGATCGTATTCTTTAAATTTTTCAGAAAATGATAGACTTTTTATTTCCAGTGAGTTTAAGAGGCAGATTTGTTATCTGAGCACAAAAGAGAAGGATGATTCCCAGACTGTGGCAAAATCAGTGATTTAAGGGTTATATGTGTGCAACATATCTGCAATAGACATATTGGAATGGATTGTTACTTGCATAAATCATATGTATCTCTCGTTTTTAACTTTTTAAATTTATTTCATCCTTTATTTGGAGTTAATTAACTACCAAGTAATTCAAATACTTTTACTATAATGCTTATATCAATCAACAAGTATGTAATAAACAGCTATAATATGCTAAGCTACAAATAAATGTAAAAGACTATTTTCATTGGTATATTACTTGTCCTCTTTTGTTACTGTGAAAAACTGCCTACCAAACACTTAAAAGAGGAAGTTTATCTTAGCTTATTGTTTCTATTTCAGTCTATCTTAGTAAAAAGGGCATAGTAGCAGGAACTACTCCATTTGTGGTAGTAGAAAGTACAAGGTAGTATCTGCTGACATTGTGGCAGACAGAAAGTAGAACTTGTCTACATCCATGTGCTGCTAGTTTTTCAGGCATTCAGGATTGGAGGTTGCATCAAGGTTCCAGAGAACAACCTGAATCAGGTTTTTATGTAGCAGTGTTGGATTTAATGCTGGAAGCATAAGATTAAGCTATGAATAAAATTATGAAGTTGAAGCCTAAGTTGCTATGGGGTCTTCAGGATGTTGAAGATGCCAAAATGTGAACTATTTGCCAAGGAAAGCTTCAAGTATCAAATGCAATTCCTATAAGAATGAGACTGTAAAGTAAGGCTGCCTAGGTCTGTTGGAGCTCAGACAATGGAAAGACATGCCTCCAGTGCTGACATAGATGCTGCATTGCTTACTTTGGTCCAGTCTTAATTTACTATACACCCAATCCTCCGTTATGGAATGAAAATATTTCCTCTCTACCATTGTACATTCAATATAGATAACTTTTCTTTTTTATTTTACAAAAGTGTACCTCTAAGTATTCCCCTTAAATCAGGGGAGGTAGTTAAAACTTTGAACTTTTAGCTGTGTTAGGACTGTGAAAACCATGGAGACTTTTGAAGATGGACTGGATTTATTTTGCATTATGAGAAGACTGTGTGATTTTCAGAGAGAGGGTAGAATACTACATTTTGAATCTGAGATATCCTCCACAGGTCTATGTTTTGAATGATTGGTTCCCAGTATATAATGCTATTTTAAAGATCAGAGCATTTAAGAGATGGGCTATTGCTAGTAAAAAATAAGTGACCAGAGAAAGTATTAAGTAATTAACCCTTCTCTGCTTCTGGCCATAGAATCTGCTTTCTGACTGCTTCCATGTGAGCAGCCATCATCACAACCAGCCATCCACCACACACTAATACCCTTCTGTCACACTTTTCCTACCATGAACAACTAAAATCTCTAAAGCTACGAGCCAAAAATAAATCTTTCTTGCCTGAAATTTCATTTTTTTTAAAAATGGAAATGTATACAATATATTCTGATCATAATTTCCCTCCCAGATCCTCCCTACCACCCAACCCATCCAAATACATTCTCTCTCATTCTCCCCAACCCCAACAAACAGGCAAGTAAACAAGAAAAAAGGACAAGAAACATACATACACACAACCAACATAAAAACGCAAATTTAGAAACTATAATATACAAACTACCACCAAGAAAAAAATGCTAAATAATAAAATATGAGACAGAAAACACCCTTGAATTTGCTTGTGTTGGACATCTACTGATGGTCATGGATCCTGCTCTTGAATATGATTAATATACCCACTGAGAATTCATTGGAGAAAACTAGATTTTTCCTTTGTAAGCAGTTGTCATCTGGCAATAGCTTCTTGATTAGAGATGAGAGATCATGTCCATTTCCCCTTCTCATTTTTGGAATCCCATCAGGCTTGAACCTGTGCAAGCCCTGTGAATGGTACCACCAGCTCTATAAGTTCCTTCACATATGCACCTGTCCTGTTATGTCTGAAGACATTGTTTTCTTGGTGCACTCTGGCTCTTATACTCTTTCTGCCTCCATAGCTCCCTGAACCATGATAGGAGGGATTTCATGAACACATCCCATTTATCATCTGAAAATTTTTTTATGTTTTTTTTTTTTTTGTCAGTAACAGGAAAGTAATTTACACAAATGGGGAAATCAAATGTGTTTATCAAATGCAATATTATGCAAGTGTATATTTTTCATAGTTCTTATTACCTTACCTAAACAGTTTTCGTGTTGTCTTAAAAATAAATAAAAGTCATCACCTATATTCTCTTGTAGAAGATACAGTTATGATGATAATACTACTAAGGACATCTGTTATTGAACATATGTTATGGTCAGACACTGCACTAATAACTTATACACATAACCTATTTTAATACACACAATTTTAAGCAGATACTACTAATTTGCCTACTTTACTTATGAAGAAGTTGGAAATTAGAGAGACTAAAATTATCCAAGAGGCACAATTATATGAGAGATAGAGCTGAGGCTCAAGTATGCTTAATTTCAAAAATTTAACTCAGCAATGCTAACTTCTTTTCTTTCTTAGACTCATGGACTAATAAGAAATTTTACAAGTTAATTAATTTTACTGTTCTTCTAAGTAGTTTTCAGGAAACATGCTCAGAAAAAGCCATAAAGTTGTAAGAGAAACAGAAGACGGTAGAGGGGAAAAAAGAGGTGCATGTGTGATTTCAAGATCATTCCAGGATCTGCCTCACCCCGGAAGCATTTAGATCAGAGAGTTGGAGAGCTTAGCTGTTGGAGGCTCTCATTAGTTTGGAGGACTCATCAAAAGGAGATACAGGTATTGATACTGATACTGGTATCAGTAGCCAGTCCCTATGGCAGTCAGAGACAGGTACAAGACCAGCTAAAGGGGATCTGGGAAAATCTCCAGCTCTACCCATCACTTCTTAGCCAATCTTTGTTCAAATAATTCAAAGGAAGAAAGAACTCAGTATTACACTTCTTCAGTTTACAATGTTACCTATCACAATCAGGGCATTTTTTTTGTTTGTTTTTTGTTTTTTTTTTGAAGAACTCTTATTATTTTTTGGACATGGGAGAAGCTAGGAAAGTCATTTTGGACTGTATGCAGACACAGAATGTGAAGAATGTACTGGCATTGCAATTGCTGTAGCTATTACTACCCATAACTTTTAGTATCTAGAACTTAGGACACATTAGTAGAAAGTGAAAGCAATGAATCTAAGGCTCTGGTAAAATATAGTTCACGTGATCATCAAAGAGCTTTAGTGATGTCATAACATACCACTGTATATCTTTGGTCAGAAAAAAAAGAAATGGTTATCTTTCATAGAGTCCATTCTGGAACCAGTGAAAAGAACAAGTCTAACCTACCACAACAAGGCCATGAGTTTTACATTATTACTCTGGACTATCAGCTCACCAAGGACAGTAGTAGCCTTGCCTTATTTATTATAAATTCAATTATGGAACTAATGTGAACTGAGATCACAAGAAAGAAAGACCATTACATCTCTGGTGAACAATATTAAAGATCTCAATTAGAAAGCTGTTTACCATGGACTTAACACAGTCCCCATCTGTTTATGCAAATAGAACCATAGAGATATGCAACTATGATTAAAGCTAAACTATACCAGCACAGCTGAATTCTGACAGAAGTTACTTTTATAAGAAAGTTCACAAACCTTCTTGACCAAATAATTAAAACCCTAGAAATGAATAAGTAAGATGAATTAAAATGTCAAGGAGACAAACTCAATTGGAGTAACTCATTCTTCCTTGCTCCATCTTGGTGGCATGCACACATTAGAGGTCAGCATTACAAATATATATAAAAACCACTTAAATGTTCTAAAGCATCTTTTGAGAATTATCTCCCTGTTCATGTTTAAATTTATCCTTCATTTTCATATAGATCCTTACACTATGAAAAAGACAACCTGGCATCACTTACTACCACAAGTTTAGAGAATGAAACAGAAAGCCGGCCCCCTGAAATCCATTTAGAACAATATCCTTTATTAAAGGACTGGTATTAGCCCTGAAGAACCTTACACAAATTAATTAAAAGTCTCCTGAGATCTAAGTAATTGCCACACACTTGTTTTCACTGCAGGACTTCAGAGATGGCCTAAATCTTTTCTCCTCATTAAGCTACTGTGCATCAAAATACTCTAAAACTTTTAATCTGAAAAGTCTCCATAAGGCTCGAAACTTATTTCCCCTTCTTGGTCTGCTAGAACATAAAACATTACAATTCAAAGAAACAACAAAATTGTCATGATCGTTTTTAAAAGTTAGTCTTCATCTCTGAATAGCAGATATAAAATGATTTATTTTTCCATTGATTCTCTACTTCCTGTTTGAATATACACTACAAAGTGTGGGTGAAATGTATTTACAGTGGACAGTGAGCCAGTTGCTGGATCTTTTGTACGGAACTTAAAAGATACAGACAAGTTCCTATCTCTTAAAAAAAACAAAACAAACAAACAAACAAAAAAGACCAGATGATCTGCAGTCATAGAGACGTCTAATTTGAGTCACATCATCAATACCCCCAGATAGGCCAAAAATATAATTTAGAATAAAAGCTACTTGTTGGGGCCCAGATTTCCCAGGCTATGAAATGCTTTAGCTTGACAAGGTTCCTGAAGCGAATTCACTGCCGGGAACTGGAATTCCCTAACTGCCTTGCTCCTTTTTTGTCTTCACTGTACGGTGGCATATGTTCTCTCATCAATAATAAGATCTGTATAAGCCAATAGTAATAGCAAAAACAATCCCTGAGCTGGCTACTGTGGGCTGGAATGGAACACAGCCATGCTATCCAGAAGTAAATTGCAATAATACAACCCAGGTTTATTGCAAAGATTTAAGAAATTTAATACCCAGAAAATTCCCCTAAGTTAGTAGTTATTAGCAGCTTTTCCACACCACTCAGCAGGGATTCTTTCTTCCCCAGAATACCCAGGCACCATTGCATCTCAGGTGCAGGCGGCTCCTCCCACACCTGACCGACTGAGGAACCAATCAAAATAGCCCAAGACCAGGGCTCCAGGGAACCTATAAAAGCCCTGGACGGGGGTCGCTCTCTCTCTTGTTCTCTTGCTCTCTTGCTCTCTTGCCCTCTTGCCCACATCTCCCGCCCGAGCGCGGCGGCCGCCCCAAGCCGCCGCACCTGTCCCAAGCCGCCGTGTGCGCCAAGTTCATTTTAATAAAAAGGCCTCGTGCGGTTTCAACAGCCACCAAGACTGTCTCGTGTTTCTTTGGGGTTTACCCATCCTTCGTGGAAGAAAGAACCCCCATTTTCCGCGGGGGCCAGAGCTGGACCGCCAGGACCCCCGCAGCTACTTATAAGAAATGGATTTTTAAAAGTCACACCTTGTTGAGAACTTTTTCTATTTTCCAGGAAATAACATTAAGGAAAACAAATGGCTTATCGTTACTTTTTCTTTTATTTGAAAGCTATTTGCTTCAAATATTTTGCTGCTATCACTGTCTTTACAAAAGTAAGGTGCTGTTTACCATATAGAAAAATGATCTTATGGTCAAAAGAAATTAAATATAAAGCAAGCACAAAATATAGAACATAGTATTCCTCTTCTTTTTAAGTAGAAAATGATTCTTTAAAGCTATGAATAAGCAGAGTCTGCTAAATTCAAAATGACATATTTTAAACTAAAAAAAAGATAAAAAACCACAACAAAAAGGCTTAATATTTCTGATGTGTTAGCACAGAATATTTGGAATTTAAGAGCAAGCATGGGTATATTTCAGTAAATGTTACTAAGAACTTCTTTTATTTTGTTCCACAAAAAAGCTATTCATAAAGATAAAATTTAAAATGACTGTAGAAAATTGGGTTGTTCACAGAGTCAGAAACAAAAACCAATAAATAAATGGAAATTTCTCAGCTTTATGCATAATCAAATTTACACTAAAAGAGCAATATGCTATCCTTTTGCTTTTATACTAATAAAAAATTGGTGATCAAATGAAATTAATTAGTGTTACTAGGAAGATCCTGGATGATTTACTGATAAAGGAATTTTATTTAAAACTCATATTATTTGAAAATAACAAAAAATAAATTCAACAATAACTTCATGAGAGAATAGGGGACTCTCACATGTTTTAATTACAGAGGCTTGTGTTCAGGCATGACTATACAATGATGGAGCCACAATTCAGCACTCTTTTTTCTCAATACTCAGCTGAAGCTAGCCACCACCATCAGGCCAACGAGGCTGCAGAATTCCAGAGGCTGTCATTCTACCACACTAGTCACAGAAAGATTGTTTTTTCTCAACCCACTCTATTCTCTTATTCATTCTTATTTGACAGATTCCAGTCGTGGATGAGTTCTTAACTAATCAGGATAGCCAGGAAGTAATCTTCCTGGTGAATTAGAAGTTCTTATTCCTGAACAAGTCTTTAGTCTGGGAGATAGTTTAGTATTTGGCATAATGTTTTCTGGGCTTTCCTGCGTATGTTCCTTTTTGTACATCACTCATTCACACCAGAAAGAGACAGACAATGCTCCAGGGCCAGACCAAGAAACAACATCCATGGTTGAAAAGCAAAGCATCCTTAAATTAATGGAAAAATTGGACTCTACATAGTAAAGCTTTAAAAATTGTATCACATATTAGATCTTGAAATTTATCCTCACTGAATAGTAAAAATTCAACTAAAAAAATATCTGTTAAGATAACTGAGAAATCAATAATCAGAGTCCATCAATGTACAATTAAATAAATATTATTACACATGAATAAAATGATATATAACATATGATACAGCTTTCAAATGTAATATTGAAGAAAATTTTACTAACATAAGCAATTATTCTAGATATACATGCTTAAAATCAACTCACATAAAAAATTGTTCACTGAAAAATACACCAAAATACAAAGACTTTACTTCTGAAAAGAAGTATGGATAGTATTTTTCTCTGCTATGATACTTTGTCTTTTTATTATGTGTCATATTTCCTATTTTCCTCACATTTAAGAGTTATTCTAATAATTGGAAACTTTCATGTTTACTTAAAAATAATAAATAAAATCCATATCTTTAAAATTTATTGGAGACTGACTTTAAGAATGTGTCTAAGAATTCCATGTGCCATCAGCTACAAACTGAGAATAAGTTTCTATAAACAGTTCTAGGGATGGCATCTTCAAACATTCTGTGTCATCTCTGGAAAGCAGCATTCACACCAACTTTCAGTTAAGCAATATTAAGTTCACAGAGACCCAAAGTGTCATATTTTCTATTATGTAACCTGCTGAGGAAGGATGTTGAGTAAATGAGAAAATATCAAACCTCCCAAGAGTATGTGCCCTCCCCTCAAGACCTCACATTTAGAGAACAGATGCAAATACAAATGGTCCCAATGTGTACTGTATGTGGCTTAAACTACTTCCTTTGTGCACATTCATTGCACAAAGCAATGTTTCATAATGACATTATCACTTAGGTACATCGTGCATTTTGATCATACTTATACACACCCACTGTGTTCTTCTGTTCCAATAAGCCTCTTCCTCTTCCCAATAACTTCACATAATGATCCTAAGTGCAAATGTTGGTCTTACCTACGTGGAAACACATATACACTGACTATATAGGACTAACAACTTCAATTGAACTGAATAATTTTTATACGATTAAAAGACCCTGTTTTAAAATATTTTATTTTATGTAGATTAGTGTTTTGTCTGCATTGGTGTATGTCTGTGTGAGGATGTCAGATCCCCTGTAACAGGGGTTAGAGACAGTTGTAAGGTGCCATGTGGGTGCTGGGTAATGGCTTAATAAGTACAAAGGTAAGTGAGAGACAAAGTAAAATAAAATAAATGAATGAGATGTGATCCCAGAAAGGTTACACAAGCTCTAGTAAATGGTCCTATATCCGTGTCTACACAGGCTGCTCAGTGGGTTTAAAAACAAAGCATACAAAGTTGGAAGACAAAAATGGAGGAGGAATAGAGCAGAAATGTGGAGGGGGTGTTTAATCAATAAAAAGAACTTAAACAATAAGTGAATGAATTTGAAAATAAATAATTTGCTTAAACAGAAGAAAGACTTAAAGATGCTGATAAGATGCTTGTAAAAATGAATAATGAGAACATAATCACAGCACAAAGATGTGACTGAATCGGGGAAATTAACAGACAGTAAATAATATTACACAACTATGTCCCAAGAGAAGGGATCACAATATATCCTTAGAATGGACAGAGCAACCACAGGGAATTAGAGAGGACCTGCTTTGCCTTGACTCTTTAGTAATGGAGAAAATTTGGTATTGGCAAAGAGCATATACTGTGAGCAGGAGTTAGGCATTCATACCAATAAGTATTAGATGTAGGCCCAGGCTTAAACACTGCACTTCCACTGAGATGAACTGTAATCATTTAGAGATCTTCCAATTCTTTGATACAAATATATATTATTAAAATTTGAAAAGAAGAGGTAAAAATTCTCCAATATTCATGATCCAAGATGAGAATTTTATACTTGTTAATATATATAGTTGTGTATGTGTGTAGTGTGTGTGCGTGTGTGTGTGTGTGTGTGTGAATATGTGTGGTAGAGTCTAATTATATTGATTCCATATAATATATTTAATATTTTGTCTATACTATTTTAAGAATTTATTAATGTATTAATGTATTAATTATTAATACATATTTCTAATTTGTAGATGCAAAAATATATAGACATGTAGACACTATTTTACTTTATGGATGTACTATAGCTTGTCAATCAAATCCCTCACATAGTTACTTTTTTATTATTGTAATAAAACACCCTGACAAAATAACTTGAAGGACAAAGAGTTTATTTTTGGCTTAAAGTTCCAGAGGGATACAATTCATCGTGGTGGAGAAGAGATGACTGCAGAGCAGGAAGGAATGGTGACAACAGCAGGAGGCTATAGCAGGTTATGTTTCATTTACATTCAGGAAGCAGAAAGTGAATAGGTAGGTGAGGGAGAAGGTTATAAGTCTCAAAACCTATTTCCAATGAAATACTTCCTCTAGTGAGGTTCTATCTCCTTTCTTACAAGTGTCATCAGCTGGGAATCAAACATTCCATCACCTGAGCCTAGAGGGGACATTTTATATTCAAACTATAATGCCCCACTTTTGTTGGAAGTTTAGTTTTGTCTTCCTATCTCTTGCTATTTATGAAAAAGTTATTTATTCTTTCATACTCTTCCATTACATGAAACCATGTAATCTGATCTTATAGTTATATCACCGGGCATATCTCTGAATCTTTCATTATTATAAAATATCTGTGTTAGAAATGTTATGTCAAGTCAGATTATACAGGTTTTGTTTTGTTTTTAAGAAAGCATCTTATGTATGTTAGATTGGCTTCAAACTCAATCTCTTTATGAAGGTGATGACACTGAAATGCTAATAATGCTCCTGACTCTACCTCTCAAGTTCTGAAATTACAGGTAAATGCCACCATAACTAGTTTATGTGGCACTGAATTTTAGGTGGTGCTGAAGATTGAACTCAAGAGCTCCCTGCATACTAGACAAGCATACTTACAACTAATCTAAGATCCCATAAATCCTTAGGTTATGGAAACTTGAATCAATTATGTTTCCTTTAGTTATCATCAACAAACAAGTTTGATCATCAGAATTATTGAAATGTTAAGGCCTTTTAATACCTCTCTTACCTAAATAAATAGTTTAGGTTGCAGATTTTGTTTCTTCTCAGAGCTTACAACAGCACAGAAGAACTTTCTTGTCTCTGCTCTACCTTCTATGCTATGAACCCCATACACTGGATACAAATGTCTTCTAACAATTTCTAGGAATGTACTCTTGTATTCAAAATAAGCACCTACACTCAAACCAAAATCCTAAGCAGCACTCTGGATGAATTTGGGTCATGTACCCATTTCTAAACTAATTGGTTAGAAGAACCTCAATAATGTTACCAATATTATCCTTAAATATTCTGAGCTCAGGTTTTCTCCAGCCTTCACTAACATTAAGAAATAACACTAAAACCCACAATACAATCAATGCCACCAACTAGGCAGATAAAGAATAGACCATTCTTCCTCTTCTTTCTTTTTTCTTTCTTCCCTTTCCATCCCTCCTTCTCATTCCCTTCCTTTCCCTTCACTGTCCTTGGTAATGATGAAAAGTTGTATCTTAAATTGGACTATATTGGCATTTAGTTCCTTGTCTGGCTAGAGCTGTTTAGTAGGTAATTTTGGGACAGTGCCTGAAAACAAAGAAGAGTAGTAAGATTACAATAGCCTCCTTTTGGTATTCTCATGAAGATAAAATGAAGTAGTCATTTTATAAAAACTTGCAAATGTTTAGGTTTTTTTAATTTTAATATTGTTTCCTAATTAAATTGTGACTTTCCTATTCATTCTTTGTGTTCAATTTTCTTTTGAAAGAATTCATTTTCATAGTGAAAATGAGCTTTCATTTTGTCATTTGATACACATTTCCTTATTTGAGACATATATTTAGATGTCCCCAGTATGTTCATTAAAAGATAAGTCCTGCAGACATTGTCACATGAGTCAGGAAAGTTGAAGAAGTGACGGCTTCAAACAGAGTGAGCAGTCAAATGTGGATGAAAATGTGAGGAGAGTGTGACTAAACTGTTTTAAAAGGTTTTTTTTCTATCTTTAATAACTTTTTATATAAGGGACTTGTGTTAATGTAAGAGTTTCATGACATCTGCTAAATACCAGGCATCCTTTATCATATGATTTCAGACACAAATGTCTCAGGGAGCAGTAACAAAATGAGTAATACCAAAATGAGTCACTACAAGCATATACAGAGAATGCTCTGATTATACTTTTAAAATAATTTTTTACAAACAATTAGAAGTAAATATCAGCCTCTTGTACTATACTTTCAACAAGTGGAGGGTGTGTGTGAGAATGGATGTACAGAATAAAATAAGATTTTAATTAAAAGTTTTACATAGTTCTGTCCTAATATAGGTCAATATTTTATAGATCCTCATTCCTCTAAGGGGATAGAAGCATACAGAAGGCTCTCATCTGAGTAGTGTTTGCTCAGTAGTGTCTGCTACCCTGATGAACTATTGTTAGGAATGGCCTGACAGAAACCAGGCTCCCTTTCTCCCTTTTAGATTTTGTTTAGTTTTGTTTTGTTTTGACATTGGCTAAGACAAAGGTCCTTTTTTTTTCCTACCTGAAAGTTGATCAGTCCCCTTGAGTGTTGAACAGATGTGTCCTGAAGGAAACAAAACTACTTAAGCTACAATTACAGCATGCCCCACCTCCACCCCATTCTTCCAAAAGCCATAACGAACCTTGCTAATGGGTGGTGTTCAACCATCCTCCTCTTCATTTCTCAGAAGGTATAACTAGTAACAATGAAAAATTCTGTCGAGCAAATGGTCTTTATTATCTTAAACTTTATAAAACATGTTTTAAGAAAGTGGGAAGGCGTTTCCTGTTCTGTAATATTTGGCAATGTTCATTTTAACTGAGTCACTTATTAGGGCAACCTATAATAAATGTTCAGAATGTCAGATGCATGAATGTACTGAATTAATATTTGATGGCTCTTTGGCCTTGTGTGGGCTGTCTGCTCTGCTGGAATGTTCAATCACCATGGGAATGCTGCAATGCATTTTCTGTTAATTGTGTGAATGTTTGGAGATAACAGTATGGTACTATGGAATTAAACCATATTGATGATGAATTCTGATCAATTTATAGCCCATTTTATTCTATTATTTATTCTATTTTAGTGTGCGGTTTTGTTTTATTTTGAAGCACTACAATCTCTGTCCTTGTCCATAATCACCTTTTTCAATCCTCGTTGTCAGTGGGTATTGCATTGTCTATGTAGTTATCATCAGATACAGGAAAGTATCCAGTTTTTTAATTAAAAAATTTCTGGACTTAAAAAATTCTATTCTGTGAACTATTCTTAAATCCTTTTATAAAATGTTCTTTAAAGAAGAATAAAAATATCTAACATCTTTCCATGATTAAATTACAATGTTAGTGACAATTATGCTAGATTTAAATTCCTATGCAAAAAACTATATTGCCACTTACCTAGAAAAAAATTACTGTAATCTTTTTTTTAAAGTGTCCACTGTGTATTATTTGTGTCTAAGAGAAGTCATATTCACCTAGTCCAATGGAATGCAACTGAAAATATTTACTACTTTTTTAAACATATGACCTCTGAACCAGTTGACTAAGGAAAGAAGGGAAGGAGGGAGGGATGGAGGGAGGGGAAGGGAGAAGTGTCATTCTTGCTTTTAATTCTTCTCAGAACTACACTAGAGAGATGTGGGTAACTCTTATTGAACAAAAGAGAGTCTCTCACTTCATCATTTGACTGATACCTTCCTTGAGTAAGCAAGTTTTTCCCACTCCAGTCTTCCCATAGGGTTTGTTTATCCATTGAAGATCTCCTCATTAAAAATGGCTCTATCGTCACAGACATGAACAGTCAGAAACAGTTGAAACAGTGATAGCCAAAATGCTCACTGAACATTGCTACAGGAAGAATGTGAGCATGTTTTAAAAAATTATTTTGCTACAGTGATCTTAGTGAAGATAGAGGACATTCCATGTGGAACCAAATACTGGTAGAGGACCCGAAACTGTACAGTGTCACAATCTAGCATGGATAGACATTCAACAAAATGTGACCCAGAAAAAGGTCCTAAACTGTTCACATTTGAAATCCCTACCATGTGGGACTATCTATAATGGTACCTTCACATACAAAAAGGATTTCATGAATGATATGTGGGAGGCAGTAGTGAGCAGCAGAGAAGTATTGCACTGTAGTAGTGAGATGTAAGCAGTCTTGAAAAGCTAAAGAAACGAGTACAGTGTCCCCCAGTACTTCCAGGAGCAATACCAATAACTTGATTTTAGCCACTGAGATCCATTTTAGATTTCAAACCTTTAGAATTAAACAGATTAAATTGGTTATTATGTGTTACATATACAAATAGAAAACAAATGAGGGAAACATTTCTGTTTGTGAATAATATTAAATACTTCAGAATATACAGTATATCCCATGAAGAAAAAGTATTGCAAACAATAACAAGCATAAAGTTTTGCTTTCTTCTTAAAGTGTTCTCATCCTTTTAAAAATATGGTTCCCCAAACAAACTTTTAATCCAATCATCATAGTATTCGCCAAGAAATAGCTGCATCTCATAGAAATAAATTACTTTGATCAATTTTGCAATTCTGCAAGTGCTTTAATGTTGTTTAAGAGTCTAGTCTGCCACCTTTTACCCCTTTCCACTGTACTACAACACTGCACCAGGCCACTTAATTTTAGAGGTGTGAATGTCAAGCCAAAGTGTATAAAATCTGTTCTCCAGCAATAAAGGTTTTTGAGCATGAGTGACATGATCACTAAATATAACTATTCAAGTGGTTTATGTGGGTGAGAAAAAGAAAGAAAAATCTAGAAGTGGGTTGGAATAATTGTGAGTTCCACAAGCATTAAACAAAGATCTAAACTAAAGCCAGTAGCGCAAACAGAAATACTCTGTTTTATATAAGATATGAGGCAAGGGAGAAAGAAGTAAGAAATTCCTCATTCTGGATTATTACCAGTACAGAAGTCATGATTTCTAATGCTAGATGCATTTAAGTAGCCTTTATAGATGGAGTTGTATTTTTCTAGCTAAAAATTACAGTTTATATCTGTATTATACTATTTGCTTTACATACATATATTATATATGTTTACATCTGCATTTCACTATTTGATAGATAAATTTCAAAAGATAGGACATTTGCTTTAAAATAAATGAATCCTGCTAGGTGGTGGTAGCTCATGCCTTTAATCCTAGCATTTGGGAGGCAGAGGCAGGTGGATCTCCGTGAGTTCGATGCCAGCCTGGTCTACAGAGTGAGTTCCAGGATATACAGAGTTACAGCAGAGAAATCCTAACTCAAAAAACCAAAATAATAATAACGATGATGATGATTGGGATAATAATAATAATAATAATAATAATAATAAATAATAATAATAATAATAAATAAAATGAATGAATCTCAATGCTGCATTTCTTCCAATAATATCAAGATCTCTTTGTTTCTTTGAGGTCAACTATCTGGCACTGGTGAAAACTGGGAATAAAACGATGTCAACCTAATCTCACTGTAATGGTGATTTTGCTCTCGAAGCCATCATCTTTTCCACAGGTTTTCCTTGACCCATCCATCTCTCACTTTATTACCTGCTTGCTGTTACTTTTTATGTGCTGCTAGCGAGCTACAAAAACATCTCTGAGCGTTTATCCTTGTTATACAACCGAAGCATTGGCTGTTACATTGTGACATGTTATTTATTGCTGTTACTTGCCTGTCAGTTTTCATCACACCCATTTTTTCAATTTTTGATTGCCTTTTATGACCTCAAACCTAGAATTCTTCACTAACTTTTTTCCCTTTTAGCACAAAGAATTCAAAATTCCACTATTGGCCCAGTAAGCTGAATCAAAGGCAACTGCTTTTTAATCTTTAACCCTTCTATGCTAATCAGAATAATCTCTGTTGTAAGCCACTGGGTTGGTGGTATTTAGTTGAAGTACATTGGCCCAACTAAAACCATTTTATCATTCTTACATTTTAAAACTAGATAAGGAGTTAGAATACCTGGAGGGCATGATAACCTACACCTAATCCCCAGCACTAAAAAAGGCTTAGGCAATAGGCAAGAGGACTACATGGAGTGTGAAGATAGCTTGAGCTATTTAGTGATTTCCAGAAAGTCTTGGTGACAAAGAGAGTTCTCTCCCAAAGAGAAGGAAGAAAAAATGAAATCAAAGTGTTGCGATGAAACTAATATTAAATCATACTAATTAGTATCCATTACTAAAAGAAAATGTTCTACTTGTTTCCTACTGAAATGTCAATTTAGAAAATCAAACATGGCTGGGCGGTGGTGGTGCACACCTTTAAACCTAGCACTCAGAGGCAGGTTGATTTCTATGAGTTGGTACCAGCCTGGCCTACAGAGTGAGTTCCAGGACAGCCGGAATTAGAGAAATCCCATCTCAGGGATGAAAAAAAAAAAACATAGTATAATTCATTTTTAATAAATTAAGAAATAAATAATGTAACCATTTGATGCTTCATACCTAGAACCATCAGTTCTATGTAACAGAAATCTCTTTATGTCTTGTGATCCAGAAAAGCCAATTAGAGAACTTATGTATAAAAATAGAAGTATAGCCAACAGACAAGCCTTTTTGTTTAAATGATACTATTACTGAAAACTATCAAAAGATTTTAAATTGTCAAGGTAACATATTAATTATCTTAAATTTGTTTCAACTTTATTTAAATGGAATTCTGTATTCTCTTGATCCTAACTTAAAAGGACAAGCTCCTTAGTTTATTTAGAATCCTCTCCAATTAAAAATTGCTAAGACATGACAAGCAACAGGGACAACAATGGACCAATGGAGGAAGAGAGGTGAAAGAAGGCAAAATATCACCTTTAGGTTCTTAAAAATAATTCTATTTAAAGGAATATCAACTTCTTGCTCATATCTAACCAGCTTAATAGGTGAGAAAGAATAATATCTGCACAAAAAATTAAAGCTACAGGCAAACAATTTGATAAACAGGTCTAGCTTGGGTTAAGTGAGAAATTAGTGTGGGATATGGAACAATTTTCAAAAGCTAAAGAAAATTTTACTAAGAGATTCTTACCATCTCTCTCTTTTATCCCAAGTTCTCCCAGCTTTGCAACATGTTTCCCCACATCTCCCCACTACTCATAATCAGGGTAAAAATAAAAAGGACGATAGGCTGAAAGAAGGCTTAGCAGTTAAAGTATTTAGTGAGACCAAGGAAAATTCCTGGCATCAACCTTGAGCTCCAACACATATCTAAACACACTTATACAGATAAACATGAAAAACTAAAAGAATGAATGATGGTCAAAAGTTTCCATTTTTGAGTACCTGAGCCCTTGGCCTGGGCCTGACACCCAACCAAATGATTTTATATCATTTGTCTCTTCCTGTACTTGCAGGTACTACCTAAGAAGACAGTGTGGTCATCCTCACTTTATAAAACTGAAAACTATTATATAAAGTTAAACTATTTACCCCAAGTCAAATAGCTGGCAAATCATAGGGCTAAGATTCAAATTCATGTCAGTCCATATGAAGCTGTAGCCTAAGTTCTTAATCACTGTTTTTAAAATATGATACTATTCCCTTACTGAATAGATAATAAATTAGTTAATGAGATGTTAAAGAAGTTATATTCATTTGTTTCTAAATCCAAACTTCTGAGGGGCTTTGTCAAAAAAATACATATAAGATACATGGGAAAACAGACAGCCAACTAGAGTAAGAGACAGGAGAGAGAGAAGGGAAAAGAAGGAGAATAGAGAAATAAAAAGGAACAGAAGGAATAAAGAGAGAAGTTTGTTCCATCCATAAGAAGAAGTGTGGTTTTATTCTTATTATTTAACTTGCTCTGCCTCTCCCTCACAGGTTGCTAAATCCATGTCAGAGCTGGATACAGTAACTTTGCTGAAGTTCATATCTGATCTCAAATATAATAGAATATGAACTTTCCTCTCCATTAGAATTTCTGTTATTGTTGAAATTTTTTGAGAATTTTATACACAAGTATTGTATTTAAGTCATTAACACACTTTCCATTCCTCCTTCCAACTCCTGCTATGCTTCCTCACTCCCTCTCAAATATCTTGCTTATTCTTTAATTATTGTTGCCATACACACAATTATATATGTATATATACATATGTATGTATTTATATACATATGTAGGTATAAATAAAATTAGCTGAGCTGTAGGTGTATGTGTTTAGTTCTCACTGATCAGGATTACATTAGATCATTAAGGTTTCTTGATGGGTAAGTGAAGCAAGGCAGAATAGGTGGGTCAACCCAGAGGTACATTCTGGTTTAATAAGGCTTACTAAGGTTTAATAAGGCTCTGCACTTATTAAAACCAGCAGAAGTCAGATGTCCAAGAGCTTGAGAGCATTTCTGTTTAGTTAGCCAAGAAAAGTCTTATGGTTTTTTACTTCATAAAGCTTTTTCAAACACCTAGCAGCTGCCTCTGGTTATCACTTGCCTCATTAACATAGTTTCTTTGAGTTCTGTTACTTCATAGAAGAGAGGTGCTTCAAATTGTCACTCCAAACTGTGTTCTGCACATCCCATAATAATCCCAAGCTTACAGACCATATGGGCAGCTCCCTTAGGAAGTTCAGGCACAACCTCCTTGGCCAGTGTTAAAGGAAGACTAGTAGAGTATTTCTCAGATCTAGTTTACCTCTGACACAGTGCTTCAGACACAGTCATACTCTGGCTCATGTGGTTTGTGGCCATGAGAAAGTATATGCTGTTTAGTCTCTGACCTCCCACAACATCTTGCCAAACTCCCCATGTTCTCCTGAAATTAATGACTTTACACTTCCTTTTGTCTAAGAAAACTGCTTAAAAGAGTAGAGTTCTAATTTTATAGTCTTTTGTCTGTTTATATATTATATTTATATTTTATGTTTAATGTATTATTTATTCTTATCTGTCCTTATTTTTTAGGAAAGAATACTCTTGTTTTGTTCTAAATTTTACTATATTATTTTATGCCATATTCTTTACATTTACTATGTTACTAAATTATATTGATTATGTTATATGTTATTTAAAGTAGCATTCAGAAAATTTTAATTTGTGGTCCAGCAAGATAGTTCACCAGGTAAAGGCTCTGTTTAGCAAGCCTGATAACCTACATTTGACACCTGAAACAAGGTATAAGGAGAGAACCAACCCTTGCAAGCTGTCTTCTGACTATGACATCTACATACACATACCCAGACACACACAGCATGTAAATACACATGGGAGTTGAACAGTGAATAAATTAATTTTTTAAGATGTGTTTAGTTTTGACATTGTTTGCATATGTGACTTTCTTCTCCATGAGTTACAATAGAAAAAAAATCTTCCTTAATATGAAATTTGTAAATATTTTCCTCTGTTCTCCCATGCTTCTTATAATGAACACTTTTTGTTTCCATACATTTAGGATGTAGCTTTTATAAAAGTTTGTGTCTATCTTCCTAAAATAGCCCAGTGATGGTAGAAGAGGCATGTTGGTAAGAAAAGGAGCCACCGGCTGAACTTTAGATGAACAGCTCATATCCACAACCTTCTTGACTGTCTTGATGTTCTGCCTGGACTTTCAGGAATAATTTTTATTTATTCTTTGAAATTTGCATGTATTTATACAAGGTATCTTAATCATATATAGCACCCTCTGTTTGGATTTCTTGTCCAAAGAATACCCAAAGATACAGGATCCAAGTAAGTAACCTAATTCAAAAATCTGGATCAATTCTATATCCTGTCTATTGCTGGATCCAAGTATTCTTCTATGGAATACAACTTTATCTATATGAGCTAGGAAGGGAACTCCATCCACTGTGTCATTAAGCCATTAATTACTTTTTATAGATTACAATTATGCTATTATAGCATTCAACAAGTACTGCTACTCTATTACTCTCCAAATACCTATTAAGTCATACAAGTCTAGTTGTAATGTGTGTTTGTGCTTGCGTGTGTGTGTGTGTGCATGCTTGAAAGTATATAGTATGTATCATATATATGTATATATGTGTCACAAACTAGTTACCATTGGGAAAAAACACAGACATCAGAATACAATTTTCAGAGTTTGTTTCAACTGTGATGATCTAAGAGTTGGGAACTCATGGTTTGCCAGGGCTTGGGCTTTTAGTTTCTATCTACAGAGTCATGATTATCAGATGCTAGTTTGCTAATCTGAGTGAGAATTCATCCAATTTTTTTAAAGATTCTTTGCTTCTATTAAACAAAGCACAAACTTTCAAAATGAATTAGCTCTATCTTTGGTCTTCCATCTTTCCTTAATTTTTATCTCCTTTGTTGTTGTCATGTATAAATTTATAAAAATAAACTTCTATGTCTTCACAAAGTATAAAAACTGTTAATTATATCTATAATAAAATGGTTTGTAGTCAAGTACTAGAATTACAGGATTTAGTAATCCACTCACTTGCCTACACAGAATTCATGATAGGAGACAGACACATTATTTCATAGCAATATAAAAAATTCAACAATTGTGGAAAACAAGAGAGGAAAGGATATCAGAGGTTTCCTAGAGATGGCAGCACTCATGCAGACTCCTAACAGGGCAACTAAAACCTGAAATATAGACACAGAAAGGTGGTCACTCTATGTTGTTGGAAGAAAAAGCAGACTGCATCACTACTGAGAACCTCTATCAAGATTGTGTTCCATTCTATTATATTTAACGGCTTTTGTCAGCAGGAATAAGAGTTTAGCTCAATTGTGTTATTAACTCATGCATATTCCTCTCCTTTCTCCTATCACCCCATGCCCTGCCTTTGCCTGTTTCTCTTTTTATCAGTTATTGTTTGTTTGTTTGTTTTTTTCTTAGTTTGTTAATTCTGAGTTTTTCATCAGTTTATTTTGGTTTTACCTTTGCCTTGCAAACACACAGCGCTGTTGATATCCAAAATTTCCTAAAGTGAGCCTTGTTAAACATTTTTACCCCAAACTTTTGATTACAATAGATATGTTAATATATTAATAGATATATTTTCTCTTCTCAACTCAAGTGAATGTATATACCTGATAGGTATGAACCTCTACTTCTGATGAACTATACTTGTCTCTGATAAAGTATTCTTTTTTCTGATGACCATTTAAACTCATATTCTGATTTTCCTGACATACATAGTCATGCCCATAATATTCTGTTCTATCAATTTTAGTGTAGAAAAATTATTATAATAAATGATAATGATAGATTAGTAAATAGATTATTGATAGATGAAAGATAGATAATAGATACATAGTAGAAGACAGACAGATAAATATAGATGGGTAAGAATAAATAATAAATGCAGATGGTAGAAAGATGATAGATATATTAGGCAGTTGAGAGAAATATAGAGACATATATGTATATATATAGATACATATAGATAATACATAGGTAGGTATAACAGTGATTGATGAAAAATAGATAATAACTAAATAGTTTATATATGGATAATGAGTAGATATATAAATAGATGATAAATAATAAAAATGTAATATAGATTAATAGACATACAGATTAGAGAATAGTTTTTATCAAGATATATAAGTAGATAGATATTGTGGATGATATTACATGACAGAGAAAAGTAGATAGGGAGAGAGGTGGAACCTAAAGGAGCTGAAGCAAACTTACCTTCTGATAATGGGCAGTTCTAATCTAAACCAGTGTATAGAGAGGTTCTGCCCTCTGAAGTACAAGATGATCTAATGCTAGAAGATACTTTACTTCTGGGCAATATTCTCTAAGCCTTTGGTTCTTAACCTTCTTGATACTGTGACCCTAATAAAGTTCCTCATGTTGTGTTGACCCCAACCATAAAATTATTTTTGTTGGTACTTCATAACTTTAATTTTGCTATTATTATGAATCATAATATAAACACTTGATATTCAGATGATCTTAGGTAAACCCTGTGAAAAGATCATTTTACCCCTAAAGGGGTCATGACCTACAGGTTGAGAACTTCCACTAAGCCTTAGCATCTTTAATAAGCTTGCCGCTTACAAATCAGTTCTTATTAGATAACTTCTTAATGTGACAATCTATACCAATGTTAGTCATATCAGTGAGAGGCATGAGCAGGCTCACTCTCATGCCATCCTCCTATTGACTTTCCTTAAACTACTTCTTTGGTTGTCATTTCTATGCTGATTGACTTTGTCTTTCAATAACCAAGAAACACCAACAGTAGAAAATACCAGATTGAGCACACAAGAAAAATCCAATAGAAATCCAAAATGAATACATAACTCAAAAAGGGAAGATTTAAGCAAACATGCCCAGAGTCATTTCAGAAAGAGTATTCATGCAGTTGAGAATAAGGCTTTTCAATGAAATCTAGAGAATGATCTAGGGGAAAAGATTTCATGTTATCTTTGCTTCTTTTGTACGTAAAATAATCTATTTAAACCTAACATAGAATAATAGCAATAAATATATTGCATAAAACCTAACAAAGTAGAAAAGTGAAATATTCAGCTAAAGGAAATTTCTAGTTTTTCTGATTTTAGCTGAAATTTTTGTTTTGGTCAATAGCATGAACATTATTGTTTTAGTTTTATGGGTTTGTGTTTATTTGTTTGAGATAGGGCTCACTTTGTTGCCCACACTGGACTGAAATTCATGATTCTGCTGCCTCAGCATCCAGAGTAGCTGGGATTTTGAGGGCGAACCACCAGCTACATTAAAATTCTTGCTTGATTGTTTTGTTGTTTGAACAGTACTGAGGATTTTTTAATATCACTTGCCATTCCCACCTTTATCCATGTTTTAGGTAAGAATTAATCAAGACATTTTGCATGAGGATTCATTTCCCAATAGCTTTAGGACTAGGACTTTTTATTTCAATTAAAATTATGAAGAATTACTACATGTTACATGGTCAGAAAGCATGTTGTTTCTATCTACCACATACCTATTCATCCACTCCCTCAAAATCATTTACACTGTTATAGACACTGGAAATGAAAGAGTTAGGCAAGCCTAAGGATGCTGACATGCAATCATGTCTACTCTCTTACGGGAGTCTGAGATACAGGTTGTGCAAAGTAGGAGGTTATAGATAGAAACACAGAAGTAGAGATCATGTGTATGGGTATGTGGAACAGGTTCTGTAATCCAGAGTCAAATCCTAATTGAAGCTGTTGGAAGCAAAGTGAAGTCAGAAACAACATGTTCATAAAAAGAATGGAGAACAAAGCAAACATTCCAATAGCAAGTTAAGTTGTGGTCAATATGAGCCCAATGCATACAGATTGTTTTCTTTCATTGTTATCTTTCTTTACTTTACAATCAGATCACAGGCTACAGATTACTTGAACATTTCCTCTACAGAAATACTGGTAAGTTCCTATTAATCAAATGCTATATTTTTCTGGAGAATAACTGTAGTTAATGTAAATCAAATAGAGTCTGGATTTAAAAAAAACTTAATATGGTAAGAATTCACTAAAGAGGGGTTATGAATTAAATGGCATGGCAGCTTTGAAAGACTTCGTGGAAAAGAGGGATGAGAGTCAGGGTTAAAGAGGAGATATAAAAAAGAACCTTTAATATGGTAACGTAAAGCTTGATAAGTTCAATACAAGGTTCAGTGTGGTACTGCACCTTAGGAGACATCTTGATGACTTGCAGCATATTCAGAGGTAGTAACTCCATAAGAAAATGGTTCAAGTATAGTTTCACAGTGAGAATACCTGAGTCATCTGTTTATGTGGTAAAGAGAAGGCTTAGAGGTACTACTGATACCTACAACATATCAAACATCTGTATTTCCCTAAATTCACATATCACTACCTTAATCTTCAATGTAATGGGCAATACAAAATAAGATTAAGAGGAAATTTGTGCATAGAAGTACACCCCTTTATTAAGAGGATTTTTGTCCTAAAGAACATCCATATTGTTTTTGGTCATGTGAAGATATAAGTGGAAAACAAGCACCTGCAACTTGCAAGATGGTCCTCTCCAGAATCATCCACTCCTGATAGCAGAGTGCAAGCCTACCCTCTTGTTTATAAACTATACGATCTAGGAGTTTTGACTTGTTATAAAAGCTAAGAAAGATAAAGTCTATGATGCAGGAGGGAAGGAGCATCTCTATTACACCATTCCCAGGACCTATACTGTTAGTTCTAGTCCGTTCTGAGATCTAAACCATTCAACTCAACTTGAAATTTAAATAGTCTAATAGTACCACTTCTTTTAAACACTCATCTCATCCCATAGCACATATCTTTTTAAAAATATATTTTATTAATTATTTGAGAATTTCATACAATATGTTTTATCACATTCAGCCCTACTTACTCCTACTTCTCCAAGATTCACCCCTTCCTCCCTACCCACTCCACTTATTTATCTATTTATTTATTTATTTGTTTATTTATTTATTCATAGAAGAGACTATTTTATAGCTCTTAAAATCTTTCCAAGCTCATCTTCTGTGATATTCCCTAAGCCTTAAATATAAGAGTCATGATGTAAATGTATTGCCTGAGGATGGATACCCAAGTCTAGGCACTCTCTTTTTCTCTTCCTACAGATCAGGATGTAGCTCTCAGCTACTGCTCCAGCACCTATCTGTTTGCCACCATGCTCCGGGCCATAATGATAATGAATTAAAAAATAGTTTCTTTTTTGAGTTGCCTTGGTCATGGTGTCTTTTCAGAACAATCGAATAGTGTTTAAAACAGTTCTAATCTTAAATTTCTGATTTAAAGTTCTAATTTTAAATAACATTAATGTTCTATAAAATATATTGCAGTAAACACTGTAAATTATTTTACAGCCTACAAAACCATTCATAAGAAGCTTTCAACTTTGTTTTCTAGTGTGTTTTTCAATCATTTCAGGAAATGTTTATAAAATAGCTATTATGCCGTGCATGAAGTAGACAGCAGTGAACAATTATATGTGGCTCCTCTCTACAAGTATTTACTTACAGTTTCTAGAAATTAAATAATTAATTTCTTCAAGTCTTTGAATATGAATGGCTGCTACTCAAAATGTCTTCGTTACTCCTCATCTAACAAACTCCGCAATTTCTCATGGCACAAACTCTCACTGTGTCTGGCACTCCACCTGGCACACAGTTCTCAATAGTGTACTTATAAAATGAATAAGTGAATAAATGCACTGATATTTAAATTACTTTATTTTGATAAATCAGTCTAAATTGTAAGGTAAAAGGTATTTTTGTACAGTGATTTCAACTTTAAAATATTGAAAATTTAAAAATGTTTATACTTGCATTTTTAAATTTTATCTTTTAACTCCATATCATCATTATTTTGCATAAACTACAAACACACATGTCATATTCTTAATTGTATACAAAGTAGTATCATATTCTTAATTAAATATGAAGTACTATTTTGCAAAACTTCCAAATTTTTATTGTAGAGGAATAGCCCTGTAGGGTTAAGGGAGAGTAGTAGAGTAGTAGAGAGAAGGGGAAATGAAAACAGAAAAGAAAGAGAAAGGTGTCGGGGGTAGGGGGGAAGAAAGAGAGAAGGGAGGAGGGAAAAGAGCAAAACACAGAATAGTAATTGAAAGGAAATGGAAAAAGAGAAACAAAGCTCAGGGAAGAATAATATCCTAACAAATATGAACTACACTATGGGAAACATTTTAGTTGACCAGAAATTCAGCATATTTGATCTGGGTCTTTTAAGAACATACCTGCAATTAGTATTGACTAAGCACTTCTGATTGATATACAGAGGGTTTTATATTCCCACAACTGATCATTGCAAGAACTTCATGCCTTTGGTGCTATTTCTATCCACAGAAAATAACTGAAGTTTAGCAAGTGCTGAATTACCCCAGAGTTATCCCTTAACAAGTTTCAGTATGATTCATTAAGCAGCATGAGGACCAGTAATCACATCATTCTGTGGATTATATGTTTGGGTCGTTCATACATCTTCTGGCCTATATTTTTATTCAGGTTGGTCTAAGTCTATCATAGTAAAATGTTCTAGAATAATTGAGGTATATGGAGCCAGAGTGTCAATTAAAGTATTATTCATTATAGAAGTTATTTTTACTTTGAAATGAAGTCTACATATATTTTCATCTACTCATGAGAATATTTTTAAAATTTAAGACCTTATTTGTGCCTATTTTTCATTCCTTGAGCTGTATACGAAGATGAAAGCTTTCTCGAGTGCTTATTTTAAGAAACAGTTATAACATACAATAAGTAGATATTTCAGTTCAACTCTAAAGCATGCAAACATATAACAATGGTCTTATGTAGTACATAGATAACTAGTGCTTCAGACAATATGGGGTTTTCCATCACCAGGGATGTACCTACCTGAAGTATAACACCATGGAAAAAAACTAGGAAAGAACTAACCCTGAATTCCTGCATACCACGCCACACTGACTTCTTTGGGACATTCCTAGGAAACTTTGGTCAGAAACACATGGTCACATCCTCTTTCTCCATGTCCAGCCACAAACAACTCCCTTCCCATGTGCATGTCTAATAAGAAACTCACAGAAACTCTCAAATTTTTTACTGTTAAACCATCAAGTATACAACTCTTATTATTAGATAATTATTATAAGTATACAACTCTTATTATTAGATTATTAGATAATTACATCTTAAGATCTTGTTCTCATTAAAAGAGATAAAGGCTCTCTTATATGTCTGTTATATTAGCCCACTTTCTAATTGTATTAACTTTAAACCTCATACTAATGGCCTGGAAAGAGGTGTTCCCATATTCAGAAGTGCATGTATATATGTGTGAAATATATATATATATATAAAATATATATAATATACAAATATATGTGTGTATATATAATATACATATACATTTCTATGCCTACTGTCCTATAAAACATGTGACTTTTAATTAGAAAAGCAGGATACATTTAAAAAGTATAAAAATACGTCTAAAATTCAAGCAACAATCAATGCTAGATTTTTATGTAAGACTGTAACCAAATCAGAGTCAAATTCCTCAAAGACCATCAAGTAGAATTAAGTTGAAAAAAGGAGCATATAACATTTAATCTTCTAAAAGCTAACACAAAAAGAATATTCTATACTACAGAAAGAGAAAACTTTGTGTACAGAGAAATAAGGAAGAGTAATACAAAAAATGTCTCATCAAAACCAAGCAAATCAGAATACACAGAGTCATCTTTCAGTTTCTGAAAGACAAAATGAATCTATTAATTCAAGATTCTATACCAAAAGAATAAAAACATCTTTAAAATGTAAAAAAGGACAAAAATTTTTTCAAACAAATAAAAATTTAGAGAATTAATCCTCATAAATCATGCCTGCTAAGAAATGTTGCAAGAAATTTTTAGGCAGTTGATTATGATGCCAGACCTGAAATGATAAGCCCAGAGAAATTAAAAATAAATGATTGGAAACAAAAAGTAAAATACTTTACTTATTGATAATTACTCCAAAAATGTGGCTGTTCAAAGAAAAGCAATGTGTTTCATGGTTGTTCAATACATAAAAATAAAATATGTGTCAACAATGTACACAAAGTGGCAGAAACAAGTTAAGTTGTCACGTAGCTGTACAGAAAATAACTTTGAAAAGCCGTTCTTTGACAAAACATTGCAAAACTAAGCATGTAAGAGGCTATACTCATCTTACAGGGGTACGTTGTTCCAACTCTCAAATTACTTATAAATCTGAGGAGATTGCTCAGTGATTAAAAGCTCTTGCTATGAAAACAAGAGGACCCAAGTTCAAATTCATATCACCCACATAGAAGCCAGGTATGGCTGCATATGCCTGTGACCCCAGACTTGGAGAACAGAGACAGGCAGATCCTGAAAACTCACTGACAAGCCTACCTAGAAGAAATGGTAAACTTCAGGTTCAGTGAGAGAACTTGTCTTGAAAGATAAAGTAGATATAGGTAGAAATATAGGAAGATGTCCAATGTCCTCCTCTGGTTTCCTTAAATGTGTGCCCAGGCATGCATCCACATTCACTAGTGCACTAACCGTATATGCACATGCAAATCAAATTATTTGTGTAGAAACACTGAACAAATAAGTAAATACATATATGCAGAACTAGGATTTTTTTTTCTGAGACAGTTTTCACTGTGTATCTCTGGCTGTCCTGGAACTCGCTTTATAGACTATGCTGGCCTCAAGCTTACATAGATCTGCCTGCCTCTGCCTTCAATTTGCTGAGATTAAAGGAACGTGCCACCACTACCTGAGCAGAACTAGGATTTTTAATGTTAAATTAATGACATTGAAAATACAGAAAGAGATCAAGTAAACTACAGGTAATGGTGCTTTCCATGCAAACCTAGCAATGTGAATACAGTCTCTGGAACCTGTATAAAAAGTAGAAGGAGAGATCTTAACTCCACAGAAGTTGTCCTCTGATGACAATATGTGTGATAAGACATGCATACTACATATACATATACCAATAATTGATCAATCAATTAACTAACCAATACATAAAGATAGATGGCAAAAATGAATTCTATGGGTCTGGACTAAAGTTATAAATAACAATATTAAGCCACAACTCTAAAAATTATTGAGAAAAATATAGAAGTAAGTTTGGATATATGACATTTTTTTAGCTAGTAACAGGGCCAATTTGAGTTCTCAGTGGCATAATTTTAAACAATCTGAGCAATTACATCTGTAATGATAACACTGACTTATTACTCAATGAATTTTTTTAAAAATCTATAAGTCTATATGATATAACTGAGTAGCAGGCAAAGGATAACTTATTCTTACTTTTAAAAAAAATCTAGGTAAGAAAGGTAGAAATGAAGAATAGAATCCCCGTCAGAACTCCACATGCTGTTTTCAACAAAGGTTCAACCTGCTGGCTGTTATGAGCCGATTAAAATCAAAAGAAGAGGCTTAAGGAAAAAATAAATATCTGAATACTCTTCAGCCATCTCTCCCACAGTAATTAGAGATTAACAAGGGAAGGAGACAATATCTGACAACCTTGTGAGACAGTACTTAACTCAGAATGGAAGAAGTCTGGGCCCAGTATGCCTTTCAAGGGCACATACCTAATGACCTTCCTTTCTGCTGTGAGGCTCCACCTTCTAAAGGTTCTACCGACTTTCCAGAAACACTATTGGCTAGCAACCAAACATTAAATAAATAAGTCTTTTGAAGACATTTAAGATCAAAATCTAACATTTAGAAATATTTTACCTGAATCATTTTTTGAGTTTGGGTATGCATTCTATAATCATATAAAATGTCAATGTTAAGAGGAAGCTGGCAAAGACACAGGGAACATATACTATTTGTAGAACTCTTCCTGAAATCGTAATCCATCTCAAAATAAAAAAGGTGGGAAAACAGATTGTTGATTAGTCTTAGTCTCAAGGAACTCACAATATACTGAGAAAGAAAACACATAAGCAATTCTATAACATGGTAAGTATTATGACAGCCAAGGAGCAATCCTAAGCAAATCAAAGATTGCCACAGAAGAAAGTAGTCTTGGAGGAAGTACTGATCAGTGTGGAGACCATACAGCTCATGTGGGGAATGACTACAGCCATTATTAAAGATTATGATTTACCAAGTCCCTGATGACCTGGCTCTTAGGCATTTAAACTACAGGGAACTCTGGAATTGCCTAGTGTGTCCAGCATGAAAATCACCATAACCCTGAACAAAAACATCACTTCCCCATTATGATTTCTGTGGAATTTTCCTTAGAGACAGATTTCCACACTCCGCATAGCTGTGGCTAGTCAAGAACATTTTTTTGAGATTTTTTTTCTTATCTTTTTATTGTATCTATTGACGTAAATATTTTTATTAAGTAGATGATGAATAATCACTTTGGATGCCACAAAATATTAGAAGATTTACTACAATGTTAAAAAGCACAGTATTAGAACTTTGAACACTAGAAGATGAGCTGTGATAATTGATTTATAGTGCTAACAAAAATATATATATTTTAGCACACATTTTCCTCTGATTTAATTTTTCAACATATTTTCTTTAATTCTGTACTCTTTTTTATAATTATCTAAGGAACATGATGCTTAGTAACTTGTATAGAACCATCTGCTCTTTATGATTTTTCTTTTAAAGAAGATAGTATTTATATTTATAAGCAATGGGAGTAATTCTTCAGCAAGGAAACATCTTTACAGGGTGATTTAATGAAATCTTCCCTAGTAAAAAAGGAATATGTTTTGTACCAAAGGGGTTAAATATGTGTGTGTGTGTGTGTGTGTGTGTGTGTGTGTGTGTGTGTGTGTGTGTGTTTTAATAGGTAATGAGTTAGTGCTGTTAGAATTCACTGATGTTTTTCTCTAAACCCAGGAGACTAGAATATAGTTTACATTTTACTACTACATATTTAGTTGGATCACAGTAAGTGTAAGTTGAACAAGAGGAAAGGCTGCCTTCTGTTGGAAACCAGTGACATCAATCTAACATTCATGTGTTTGTCTTGATTTTGTTTATTTCTTTTCATTTTACTTATAGTAATAATCTCTAGATCAAGACTGATTTTCTTTCCTTTGCCCAGGACTGCACTGATACAACTTATTCTCCAGCTCACATTAAGAAACAACTCTGTTTCACAAAGTTATTTCCAAAAGAACCAGACTATAGATGTTCTCTCCTTTATTAATTCATCTCATTTGGGTGGAAATCCTCATGAGATAATGTGTCACAGCACAAATCTGCACACCTGATTTTTTCATGCTTATGAAGAAGCTGAAAGCCTGGGAAGCTGTACTTCACACACCAAGATGATGTAGTCAAGTGCTGGCAAGAGACTGATTGAAGACTTTGTAGATATAGATTCGGGTAAAAAGACTTCTTATTCTTTGGCTAATTCCATGCCCCACCCCTACCCTGTTCTAGTCCTGGAGCCCTGGAGCAGTTTTGGTCTCCATAAAATCTTAAGAGTAGTACTGAAAGGCTTCAGCCTCCATACAATCTTGAACATTTAAGCCTCTGAGACTTACTGCTGACTGAGCCACTCTGACTAGCTCCTTCAGAACTCAAGGCTGTACTTCTGGTGTGCTGATTCAACTCACTCACTGTTCTGACTCAAACTCTTCTCCAAGTTGCTGCTTTAGTTGCTTCTTTAAACTGACTTTCTGAGCCAGCTGACTGTTTCTGACTGAACTCTTCTGACTCTGGCTGTCTCTGGCTGATTCTCTGACTACCTCAGACTAAAATGTTCTGCTCAGCTTCAAACTGACTCACTCTTCCTGTCTGATATAATTTTTCTGTTGAGCTGCCTGTGTGTCACTTCTCAGACTCTCTAGACTCCTCAGACTGCTTCACACTCCTCTGGGTCTTATCCTCTATCTGCCCAACTGAACTAAGAGCCTGTTTTTCTATTGTGAGAGTTGGGCCTGTCCTTATTGTGACTCACTCTGCCAACTCTTACTCTGATATGTCACGTTGCCTGCCCTTCATCCTGACTCATCTCAGATGTCACCTCCTATCTGATACTGATTTCTTCTGAGCCCTGTTTCCTGTGTCTGCTTCCATACTCTGTTTCTGTCTTGCAGATTAAAAGCATGTGCTACCAATGCTTTCTGAATACTGGGATTAAAGGCACGTACCGAATTCTTTCTACATTCCATCTGGACTACACAGGCCTCTGAATGTGATACCTTCATATAGACTTCTGGATGTGGTCCCTTCATATAGATCCTTGGATTTGATCCCTTCATATAGACCCTTGGATTTGATCTCTTCCTAGCTATCACACAGACCTTTAAATGCGTTCATATTCCAGGGTACCCATGTTGCTGGATTTAAATGATTAAATATCCCTCTACAGACTCTCAAATTAACTTCACAGCTATTTGTTCCATCCTAGAATCATATCAAGCAAGTTAAAATAACATCATTCTATCCTTGATGCCTCAGTAAAAGGACAGTGAAAAATGAGTATATCCTCCACCTTCTAACTATAAATGACTTTTTCCTTCATATCTGATAAGTGTTTTACAGTATCATCAGAGAAGTCTAATTACCAGATAAGATGATAAGATAGATACATCAGGGCAGCAGTAATCCAGATGAAACTCATAGGAAATAGGCACTGGCATCTTAGCCATCTGTCAGTGTCACCACCTAAATAGAAAAATAGTACCTGGAAGGTATGTAATGAGCATCCTATTTAGATTATAAATACCTTAAAATTTTAACCACCCAGAAAAAGAATACAAGAGAAGAGTACAAATGTTTGCTGCTAAAAAGAAATGACAGCACAGCTAGAGGGGAAGTAGTAGCAGAAAGGTTCACCATGGTGATGCTACAATCACCACTGAGAGGCCACATGGAGAAGAAGAAAGACTTTTGATTTGATGTACTTCATTACAAAGAATATAATTTTTGTGAACTTGATTTGCATTTGTCTATACAGACATCACATTTTCTGCACTGTTGTCATTTCTGAAATCTCACTTTTCACATTTATAGGTCCTTAGCCATAAGTGTGGTTCTTTCACTAGTGGTGTACTTGGTCAAACTCATTCCTTGCTCAGAATGTCTCCTTGAGCTGAGTAGTCTAGACTCTTATTTCCTGATCTTAGACTAGTCATTCTAATGTCAATAAATATAAACCTCAATAAAAAATTATCATTCAGGAGGTAATGGCCAAAGGTTTAGTTTATTTTTTAAGGAGGATTGAAAACATGGAATACATGGACAGCAAAATAGAAGTTAACATCTACTGGGTTCTTATCAAGAATCAGACACCATCTCAGTACCAAACAAATCACACAATCTCAATTCATCCCACAGAAATTTTATCTTCTTGAAGTAAGCAAACTCATTTTACAAAATAAGGAAATGAAATTCATAAAAACTAAGTAATTTGCCAAAAATCACACTATGACAAAAATTCAAATTTAAACCTAAGTCTATATAAATCCACAGGTTTTGTTCTTTTCATTATATCTCATGGATTTATTTGTATGTATTCAAGTCATTGCAGATAAAAATAAAAATATAATAGTTGCAGAATAGTGAAAGAGAGGTTTTGTTCCCATAGGTATCCTGAGTATAATATGTGCTCATTAGAGATAGAGAAAGAGAACTCCCTGCCCTGTACTTTAAAAATCACTTTTAAGGACTGGAAATGTCATCTCAGAGGTAGAGTATTTATGAAGCATACATGAAAGCTCAAATTAGATCCTTGGCACCACATATATCTCTGAGAAATAAAATACAGTATTTACCAGGGCAAGGAGTACACTTTATCATCTGGTTGGCTGTGTCAAAGTAAGCACTGGTTAGCTCTGCTACAACTTCCTGTAAGCTCTTGTTAGGTTTTATCAACAGAGATAACAGAGGCATCTGTGGCCAGAAGGAAGTGGATATGAGGATAAAGCTCCAGACTACACTGGACTTCTGTCAAATCAACATTTAAAACTCCATCAAATCTCAGAGAGTGATAAGAAAGATATATAAATACTTGGTTTCCTGACGACTGTATATACCATGGTGGTATGGTTCTAAAGTTTTCAATGCTGCCATTGCCAACATACGCTCTAAGGGCGATGTAAGCAAGCACTCTTTGGAGGTGTAGACCATTCCATCCCTGGAATGAATTCTGCAACAAGGACACAGAGCTGGGCTAGAGAGTTTCAATGTGAAGGTCCATGCCCCTCAGACTTTCTACTGACTGAGTCCTGATTCTCAGAGCATTTTTTCCATTGTTCTGGCTCTGAAGGCTTTTCACCCTGAGACTTTTTAGTA
Source organism: Cricetomys ansorgei (assembly GCA_026225945.1). Classification (NCBI taxonomy): domain Eukaryota; kingdom Metazoa; phylum Chordata; class Mammalia; order Rodentia; family Nesomyidae; genus Cricetomys; species Cricetomys ansorgei. Next base: position 11,992 of record JAMJFZ010003870.1, on the reverse strand, counting down.
TGAGTATGGGCAGTAGTACATATTCTTTCAAGGACAGATTTCCCAATGTTTTTGTTTATGCCTTGATGTTATTTTAAGGCTTGTTTCAGAAAACTTTTATGCATTTATTATTAATTTTAAGTTAACATAAAAAATAATGGATTTAATAAAGCCATTTTATATGTGTGTGTGTGTTATTCTACTTTATTATAATAATATCCCTTCCCCTGACCCCTGCTTACTTGATGTTTTTTCTCAGTATCATTTGAAATGAAAAGAGTGAGTCTTTCCTTTGTGTGCCATAGAACTCAGTCCTGGAGGGAGACGCTACTCCTTCACACCTGTTCCCTTAGGGAATGTACAGCTTGTTTCTGGTATGTTGGGGTCCCTTGACAGCTCCCATTTCATTGAGACAATACCTTATTGGGAGGATAAAATATGAGGAGTCTGATGGGATAATAATATATAAGGAAAAAGTGATGATGTCAGCAAAGCCAAGTCATGGGAAAATCACTTTCTATATTAGGACATATTTCTGAGATGAACATTTCTGATACACACATAAAAGGGCAACATATGTTTGTGCCTGGTGTGTTCTGAAGAAGAGCTATGTAAATCATAACATGTGACTAGTGAATATGCCTCCAGATGCTGGCATTATCAGTTTCCTTGTACAAGCAGGTACTGAGGTTTGAATGAAATAAAGTAACATAGTTCAAGGAGTTGACAGTCTCCAGTATTCCAGTAACTTTTCATTGAAGGATTGAAGAGAATATTTTCTTAAATAAAACAGTGAATTAATAATAGAAGAAAGATAGAGGAGGAGCTAGTTCAATAAGTATCATGAAGAGCTGAGTTCAGAGTCCCAGAACCTAGCTGAAAAATAAAGATAGGCATAGTGGTGTATGCATGTACACCAATTGATGGCAAGGTGGGAGACGGAGGTTAGTGATGTGGATTTTAACACTGTTGTTATTCCTACTCTTACCATAGGAGAAACTTCAGTCAGATGGCTTTCAGTGGTAAACAGCAAAGCAGATAATTACAAAACCTTACTGCCAGGCTTCATGATAAAGATTTTGAAGTTAGTACACTGCAGAGCACTGTCACCACAGATGGAAGACATGCTAAGGCAGAATTCACAACAAAATTGAATACTAAGAAAACAGTACTGTAAACTGTTTCTAGATTTTAATTATGCCTTGCTTGATTATTTTGATAACTGTTCTGATTTAAAACTAGGAAAGTTAAATTTGTCAGACATGTTTTTAAAAAGGTAAAGAAGATTGCCTTCAAACTTTAAGATAATTCAAGTTTAATGGCAGAATTTTAGGCAAATGTGGTGACAGTTATCCAGAGAATTGTGAAAATATTTTATAAATTCTGAAGTCTAGACTAAAATGTCAGAAGAGAGGACAAGTAGAAGTGAAGAAAGTCCTTACTGGTACCATGATCCCAATGCAGCCCTTACATAGGTTTACCTTCTAACACAAGTTTAGAAAATCTAACAACGTCAGAAAAAAATGAAGGCTTTTTCATCAAGGTTAATGCCTCCTTTGGCCTCATTATTCAATTTATAAGATGATGCTATAAAACTTGATTTGAAGTCCAGGATTTTAAAAGAAGAAAAACCTGATCTGTACATACTTAAAACCAGAAACAGACTTTCCAGAGCAGTGAGACTCTACTGAACTAGCTGCACTTCTGTGGGAACCTGGTAGACTGAGCTGCTGAACTTCCAAGGAGAGTATGATCTTCTCAAGGAAATGTAGCAGAGGTTGCCCCCTGACACCTTGATTCATCCAACACACACACACATTTCCTATAGATACTATTTTCTGTGAATGGACATAACATAGGATACGGACAGTTTTTGGTGAAGAACATTGAGACTGTTAATGGCAGTTGGAAAAGTGGTTTCTAATTGTAAAATAAGTTTCTAAGTTAGGAGAAAATTTGCAAAGAGCTCGTATTAAAAATTCTTGATAATACTGGTTTTCTTATCTGCTTATTCTTAATTAGATTTAGGAAACCACAGAAGAATTGGCCCCAGTGTAAAGAGCTTTTGAAAATTATTGTAATTTGAAACTGTACTTCAGACACCACATTTCACTGTACCTCTTCTTATTGTGACTTATAACCCAAATTTAATCATTCTTTTGGAACAGTTTCTGTTGATCAAAGAATAGCTGCCTTTTATCTATATCTGTTTAGCCTTAAATGAAAATTGATTTTTTTTATTGAAGAAAAAAATATAAATGTAGCCTCTAATGTGTAGACTCATATCCCAATGGTTTCAAGAGTGGCACTCATGACTAAGCTTGCCACTGTGGCAGTTGCTGGGAACCTGGCTGACCTAGCTGTGCACAAGTTGAGCAACATGGTCACCATTGCTGCATTGTGTTCTTGCCTGGATTACAAACTCAGTGTGATGCATGTTAAATGTGCACTGGTCTGTGGGTGAGAAAAGAGAGGAAAATGTTTTCCAATGCTTGTGGACATTGTTGCACTAAAGAAGGTTTTTAAGGAGATTGATGTAGATTCTTCCAAAGGTAAGGGTGAGGAAGTAAGAGAGAAGAGCTGATTATGTATTCCTTTTAGCACTGCAGCAGCCTGCATTCTTGGAGATTCAGCCAAGCTGACAGACACTGAAATTTTCTGATTAGATTATCTTCACTCATTTGTGATCTTCTCTGTCTTTTCCATCATATCTCAAATTAAAAGCTTTATGAGAAAGAAGTAAGACATAATATGAAATGAACAAATCTGCCAAAGATTTTATTTAAATCACCAAACAATGAGGGGAACTTACAAGATGTTATAACTAGAACAAAATAAAATTGAATGAACCACATACATTTTATGTAGATCATAAATGTTGGATAAATTTTCTAATAAATACAAAACTGATTATTACTGTGTAGTGATAATCAGCTATATTTCTTGAAGACAATTTATATTTATTTAGACAATAAATTACTACCAATATCATCAAGCCCATCGAGATATAAAATAGCTGGAAGACAATGGAAGACAAGCAAACAAAAAATGGTACATTTGGCACCTTTGTTTTTTGTATTTTCATTTGTTTGTTTCTTGTCCATTTCAGTTCTCTAATTTTTTTTATGGGAAGCAATCTAAAAGTTAAAAAATACAGAAAGGAAGAATCCTTTAATTTTATCAAACATTAGCTCTGATGTAGGATTCTGTCAAAGGAGAGCAATGGTTTCTAATCATTAACTTACTAGAAACCATGATGTGAAACAAAATTGTTATTGTATTAATTACTTCGTTAGACTAAATATCTTCTATAGGATGCAACATATGTTTCAAAAGTACTTAGCAACTTGTTGTATGAGAATATTAATGAACATAAGAAAACATTCCCCCTGGTGCATTTAGGCAAGATAGAAAGCATAGCTAATTATGCTACAGAATCTTTCTATTTAGCATGAGTGGTCAAGCTATGGTTGGTCTAATTTTTCTTATTACTTGAGATAATTTTTATTGATCGAGATATGAGAACTATGTAGGAAATAGAAAATCCAGAATTATGTGTGGAACTTCTGTTTATCTGCATCTTATATACAATCTCAAAAAGGACAATTCATGGTCAGGACATGTCAAAATAACTATGACAAACGCATGGCAATTCAAGGACTTTTTGCAGTAGCTAGTAGAATATTTCCCATCTGGTATTCACTATGCTGGTTTTGAAAAGATACTACCTAACTATATTTCAACAATTACATTAGGCTTTTGGTAACATAAGAAGTGTCCTTTCTATCCTGGAAATAAGTCCACAATAGAAAAAAAAGATCTTATCCCTATTTTACTACAGTACCTTTCTCAGCACAACTCCAGTTTTGTTTTTTTAAGGGTAACTAGTTCTTTGGAAGAAAGCCACTCTGAGTGTTTTAATTACAAAGCAATGTACTTTACATGGGACATTGCATTATAGATTATAAATTAAAACAATGTTTTAAATAATTGAGAACCTAGACGGAAAGTAACAGGCACTGTAGAATAATTTTAAAGATTTATTTTATTTTTATATATGTGGTGTGTGTGTGTGTGTGTGTGTGTGTGTGTGTGTGTGTGTGTGTGTGTGTGTGTGCTTTTGCATGTGTGTATGAGTACCCTCAGAAACTGGAAGAGGGTGTTGGATCCCCCAAAGCTATAGTTACAGATAGTTGTGAGCTATCTGACATGAGTACTGGTAACCAAGCTTTTGTCCTCTGTAAGAGCAGAGAGTGCTTTAACCATATTTTTTTTAATTACAAAGTGATTTATATCTTAGGTAAGTCCAAAATGCATTCTGAAAGATTAAAAATGAATTCAAATAGCACTGGACTGAATACAAATATCAAATGATCTTCCCTTGAAGAATGAATCAGAAAATAAAAGTTTAAAACTAATTAGATATAGTATTAAACAAAGAAGATAAGAATGAGTGTGATAGTCATTGCTCAGAGATAGAACTAGGGGGATTCGAATAACTGACCAGAATTATGACAGGGGAAGAAAAAGACCAAAGAGAAGAAAGACTTTCCAGACATCTCTAAAAGAAGGTCACTATAATGTTTAGTGTTAATATTAGTGGACAAAATCTAGAATCTTCTGGGAGAAGATTTGGGCATGTCTGTCAGAGATTGTCTTGATTGTGTTAATTGAGGTAAGAGGACACAGCACCATGGTACCATTCCTTGATTGGGATCTTTGTCTGAAATGGTAAAATAGAGCTGAGTAGCAGTGCACATTCCTCACCATTTTAGATTACAGATGGCATATTTAGCTGCTTCAATTTTCTTTTCTCTGTCATAGAGATATATACTCTATGACATATTTATGTCATATGTGACATATTTATGTCATATGTGATATATACACACACACACACACACACATATATATATATATATATATATATATATATATACACACACACACATATATATATATATCATAGTGGACTATACTTTGAACTGTGGGTCAAATAAAACCTTTCACATTTGAATTGTTTTTGTCAGAGTATTTAATCACAGCAACAAAAAAGAAACAGACAAACATGTTGGGAAAATTACTAGTGGTTAGGAATATTAAGAACCAAGAGTATCAGATAGAGAATAGAGTAAAGGAGAATTAGAATAGAAATAGAATCAAATGCAGTATAATGAAGGACACTGAATGTCATGGTAGATACTTTATACTTCACCTACTGGTAACAGGATAGCAAATTGAAAAAGAAAATATTCCTTTACAAGTAAAGAACAGATTTCAAAAAATGATTGACTTATTGTATCATGGCTCCAAAGCCACAGAGTGAATTTCAAGGAATGTAGAGGGATATTTGAACTTACTTTCAGATATTGTGAAACTACATGCACTTTCTACTGCATTTTCTGTGCAGTAAAAATGAACTTTAAAACATTTGCTCTGTCTGGCAGCATAAATTGCTAGAGGAAAGGTCACCTTCTGTAGTCTGTGACCTGGATGTGGATGGGGTATGACTTTCTGGAATGCAGAAAGAATGCTAGTTTGAGGATAAGGTGATTGATGTTCAAATTATCTTGCCTTCTGCAACCTTCATGTTAAAGATACTTCTTTGTTGTACTGCTAATGAAAGGGATTTCTGTGGTTCCTCTTCAGCATCCAAAAAAGTTATATGGGAGCACCCATCAAGGTCGGCCAGCCAGAAATTCGAATCTGGACAACAGGATTCTGTTTATTAATGCACATAAGACCTTTGTATCTGTAGACATTGCCTTTCCTCAATAAATTACCTGAAGATCATGTGGTTGGGGTTCAGTCCATCTCAGATGGACTTCTGCTTATATCATTCAGGCTTACATCTTGGAGATTGTCTTTTTGTTCTTTTCTGGATAGGCTTGAGAATAATTCCATTAATAAGAAAAGATTAGCATTTTGCTTCTCAATAGTTAAATTACTGTTTCCTATCAGAAGGAGGGGATTCTGTTTGTATGAAATGCATTCTACTCTAAAAGCTCAGTAACAATCAGGATTAATCAAAAAGTGAGGTCAAGGCTCAAGAGATCAAATAACCATGACTTTGAGTCCTTATAAAGGATCAAACCTATATACACAGCTGAGAATGCATGATCAGTGATGGTAGACATGTCCAGCGTTACCCAAAGTTAACTGAAATATCACTTCATGAATAAAGTTATTTTTCTCTGCTTCTTGTCCTTCATATAGCCTTTGTTCTCCAACATTATTTTGGTTCTGTTCATTTTTCAAAATATCACCCCAAAATTACCTTATCAGTTTATCTCAATAAGAGAAAATTCATAATGCTTACACCCATTGCAATAGAACGACATAGAATCATAGCAATAGCACAGTTCTGGTAAACAGAGTATTGACATCCTTATTAATTGGTAGTATGTTCAGTAGAATGAAGAATGCAGTAACCAGACTCCTTTGGAGCAAAGACTCAGTGTTAAGTGAGAAAACTGATGAATGCTAAGAAGGAAAAGCTAGTGTTAAAGGAAGTCGTCTTCTTTTTCTTTCCTTAGTTTAAAAAAAAAAAAAAAACTTCTGTATATTCATAAGCTGAATCATACACTGGCTAGAAAGGTGTGTATTTTAGGAAAGATAATATCTGATTACGCAAGATTCCAAAGAAAGAGTTGGAAAATGAATAATTAGAAAGTCAGTGTGGAATGGGTAGTTTTTAAAAAGTATGAAACACGAATAAGTGCAGGTTACTTGCCTGCCTTCACCCACAAACAGTTACATGAACACCCCACAGAAGAAAATGAACCAGCGAAAGCAATTTATGGCAAATCAACACAGTAGTTCATTCTTCAATGTGACCCAGATATGGCATGCTTACAAGCTTTAAGAAAGGACACGCACAATCACGCTTTAAGAAATAAAAAAAAAAAAAATTCAGGAGCCTTTTTAATTGGAAAATTTAACAGTGAACATATTGAGGAGAGAAAAAACAAAAGTACACTGCTATGAGGAGAACCAAGCCAACCAAGAGAGAGAGCCACTGTCGGCAGGAAACTTTTAAAGGGCCAGTGTCCGTTTTTGGTGGGCATATGGTGGTCTGTAGGAGCCAGTCATTTCAGCAAGGGCCATCCTGGTATGCAGGTGCGATCCAGGATGGAGCCTCTGTTATTTCTCCTGTGGCCTGCAAACCTTGAGGTGATTACAAAGAACATTTGAAAAAACATTTAAGATAATGATCAGCCAATGGTTAGAAGTTCCTGCTGGCTGAATTCAGCTCTTCTGGTGCGGATTCATTTTTAGGAGTGCTAATTTTCCTTTTTGTTTAAAGGTTTATCTATCTCTTCCTGGAGCATTAACACCTACCCCAGGGATGGCTTTTATGATATGCTTGTAGTATGCAGTAGATAGCTCTTGCATATGCCAGGACTTAAAGAAAAAAGGCCCGCAAGGTTTTCCGGTGAAATGGCTGCATTCCTTTCCCAGCCAACAACTGCCAGGTTGGGCAGGCCATGCAGACAGTCTCATTAAATATGAAATTTCAGCAAAGAAGAGGAGCAATATAGTTGATGGACTAATAGTTCTCTAGCTAAAGAATCCGGAACTTTGTCAACAGACTTTATTTAGCATCAGGGATACTCATAGACCTCAGCAAATAAGGGTAAAGAAAACTTAACAGATTAATGAGAAAGCCTTTGAACATTTTCAAATGTGGTAGGATATATCTGTAAAGTGGATAAAAATGGAATACATATGAATCTTAATTATAGATATATCAGAACCATTAAAAGATCGCTACTTATTGTGGATGTACAGAAAGTTTAAAAATCACCATTTACACAAAAAACTACATACTTCATACATACAAATAAAGATAATTTTATAAATAATACATAGTCATCATGTAGTTTCTTAGGAAAATCTACAATATAATATTAAAACAACTCAGTGAATGATTTTACTAGAAAATAAGATGGTTATAGTTAATCATACAGCTATCAACTAACTTGTCAAAAGACAGTGCAAAACTTTAACAAATGAATCATGTAACTATTATTTCATATACTTACATATTCTAACCACATAGAAAATTTCTATCTATGCTTAACAAATCTGTAGGAATAAGGTCTCTTAAATACTTTCTCTCCACATGAATGGAAGAACTCACCCTTTCTCTTTAAGACTTTGTAGCATTATGTTCAACACATATGTACATTAATCATGTGCATAATTACATTTATCACTTGATCATTGCTAAGTTGGCTGTAGCTGTACACCTACTGTGGCAGCTCAGTCAAGAAGACCCAGAGCTATTTTCATAGATGTAAACCCTGCCAGACTTCAGCAGAGGGAACTACTATCATGGCAAGTACCATATTGGACAATAGAACTCTGAGCATCTTATCTTAGAGGTTTTTATTGATAAATAAGTTCCTCAGGTGTTCTATTGATAGCAGGTGCCATCATGAACAATCAAACACCTTTTATGTAAAGCCGACACCTGCAGACAATACAAAACACCAAGATCTACGCAATCCTTTACCCAACAATGCACACACATAACTAAAAATAAATGTCTGCAATAGCTGGCCTCTCATACTATTAATCTCCTGGAACTAGAAATATCATTATTGGAATCCCAGTATCTAAGACAGCCTCTTGCACATAATGCCTCAGAAAAATACTATTTTGTTAGATTGATGGGTTGGGAAGTGGAAGCAATTTATTTGATTTTATTTCTTCTAGCAAAATAACTGACAGAATCTGATGAGTTCAAGACTATTATCTACTACTAGTCTTAAAAGCAGATATTCTTGGTAGCTCATGAAAGAATCTATAATGGCCAATTTATTTTGTTCTTTGATGTTTTGAAAAATATAAAATAATACATTTATTTAAAAAATATAATCTTGCAACTTAAGTAAGGAATTTGAGAAGGTAATTTTAACATCATACATAATTTCATCATAGATAACAATCATGTGGAAATATGATCTCTATGCTGCTACAGGGACTCCTACTTTCTACTATAAAGAGGTTTCTTTTTTGTAGATTGTGATATTTAGTACAGGGGGAACTTTGCAGTAGTGCCTTAGCTAAATGAATTGGTGGCCAGAATAAAGATTTTCAAAGTATAGCAGAAGTTGTGCCTGAGTTCCAAGTATACTGTTTTAAGTCACTTTTTTGCTTAGCATAAAGTAGTTTAGGAAAGGTATTGACAGTTTAGGCAAGCACTGCTTCAAGTCCATCCCAATCATTTAAAAGATGTCACTGAAGACTACCACTTCCTTAAATAAGAACTAAATTGTACATGTGTGCTATGACATTTTTGTCTTTATGTGCAGTTTATCTGTGTCCTTTAAGGAAAAAAGAAAGACTATATAAAGGAAGAAAAATATTTTTGACTAAAATATTTTTACTGTGTATGATTTACAAATATGGAGGAGACCTACTTGATATATTTTATGTACTTTGATTGCACCTGATATAGCTCGCTCAGTTAATGTTGCCTACCCATTTTTTAGACTATCCCACTATGTTACAAGCTTTTTAAGGAAGACTGTGTCTTTCTTTTCCCGCTCCCAGAGAGTTAACATAATCCCAGCATTAAATACTTTTTGAGTGAACAAATCAAATGTCTGTCAGATACCTTCATCAAACAGAAAAAGAACAGCTTTTACTTTTTTTAAGAAGATGAACATTATGCATATCTTTACTTAGCCTTCTAATTTTCTTCTTTGTTTGATTAGTTTTGGTTTTGGTTTTTGATTTTTGGTTTTGTTCTTTTGAGACAGGGTTTTTCTGCATAGCCTTGGCTGTCTTGGAACTTGTTTTATAGACCAGGCTGGCCTCAATCTCAGATAGATATCTGCCTGCCTTTGCCTCTCAAGCACTGGGATTAAAGATATACACCACCACTACCTGCCTTTTTTTTCTTTTTTTTTTTTTTTGGTATGTGTGTGTTTAGGTTTTTTCTGCAAACACTTTTCAACATACCACACTCCATTTAAAAAGATGCAGAGGAATGTATTTTCTCCACTAAAACTGTTTATTATGAAACTGTGCTTCTCAGGATAATCATATGCATAGTTAAGTTGTGACTTGAGTGTACCCAAGAGTCTACAGGTCTCTGGAATGGTGCTATTTGGAGAGATTAGAAATTTTCTGAGGTGGGGCCCCGTGGGAAGTTTTCAGATCATTGAATATGTGCCTCCAGAATTTATGTCTTGTAGAACTCCTTGATAATTCTCATGAAAGGGTAAAAGCTAAGTTTGGCTCCACCTAGCTCTCTTCTTGTTGCCTGATGATGATATGCAATGTCATTCCCACTATTGATGTTACAGAGATATGGCATAGCTAAAAAACAAGCAGATGCCAGCATCTTGTTCTTGAGCATCCAGAGCTATGAACTAAATTTATCTCTTCTACACAACTATCCTGATTAGCTATTTCACCACACTGACAAAAAGCTGACTGACACAAAATGGCAAAGGGATTTATTTTCTTCCTCTAAACCTGCTAGTGGCAAAACAGTTATTGAAATGTGTACTTCTGCAAACAAAGTAACCCAGAAATTCCAAATTTTTTAATAGTTCAGTAAGTCTATGGTTGATATGAGGAAAATAACTATTTCTGACTCATGGAGCATACATAGACAAGTACCTTGCAGTTAGTCTTTTTGGATCTGTGAGACGTGCAACTGAATACAGCAAGCAGCCAACATTGCCATTTCATAATTTCCAAGAAGAAATTCACCTCCAGACAAATAAATTGGCCTTAAATTCAGGAAAACAGATCTACATAGCTTCTAGGCAATGCTGCATTGTCCTGATCATAAAAGCAAACAAGACCCTTTTCTGTAGTCCTATGATGCAAAAGGCTGCTTGTAAAGAGAATGAAGCAGAAATTTGTGTGTGAGAATAGAGAATCACACCAGACAACTTCTAAGTCAGCCTCCAAGTGAGTCTCTGATCCTAAATTTGCTTCAAGATATTACTAGAGTATGTGACCAAGTTTAATGTATTTTAAATTTTTTTTCTTTAAGATAAATATCTACAGTGGCTTAGGAGGAAAAAAAATATATTTTGAAGCCAATTAAGAGACTTAGTAATTTGAAAGACGGGGCCTAAAATAAGATTCCCTTTGACAGAAGATGAAAAAAAAAAAAAAAAAAAAAAAGCTCTCAATGAGCAATGATCTATTTCCTAAAGAAGAAATAACACTTTTCAGAAAACATTGGCACCAACGTTTTCTGCTCTTTAAAAATAACAAAAATACATAGGAGTGTCTTTTCTTTATGAAATTAATGCTTTATTAAGTCCCCTTGGATATATATATATATATATATATATATATAAATATGCTGGTATGCTGGTAAAATTTATTTTTGTGTCTTAATAAGAGAAGCAACACCACCATCATGTGGCAAGAGAGATTATCTTTTAAAGTCAAGGTTGAAATTTAAATTCATACAGTAATGTTCTAGATAAACATATATTATTTGCACAATAATGTTTCATTAAACAACACAGTTTAGCTAAATTATTGTAATATTGGAAAAATTTTATGAACAAAACTGTGATTAGCTTCTTCAAGTTAAATTGTTAACTATTGATTCATGCCTTCTTGCATAATACTAGTAAAAAAATAAAATAGGATAGGAAGCTGGTAAACAATGACCGACTACACTTCAGTAGTGAAGCCAAAGCTAACTGACATATATATTGGTATGCGAAGAAATCTAGCAGTGTACCTTTAAAAGGTAGAACTTTGTAGGTTTAAAGTATATAGTATTTTCACAGGGACTATATTCATTGATTATAACAGTCCTCTGATAGACAGATCATCTGAACAAATAAACAGAAAAAAATCAGAATTAAATGACAATATACATAAATAGATCTACCAGACATCAACAGAATTTTCACTCAAAACATCAAAGAATTTAAGGTGTATTCAGCAGCCCATGACAAATTCTATAAAATAGACCACGTACTGTGACACAAAACAAATATTAACAAATTCATAAAAACTGAAA
>JAMJFZ010003869.1:0-55109 GCA_026225945.1 Cricetomys ansorgei | reverse complement strand
AGTTACTTCTGAGAGTCTTGTGTGTGAGAGAAGCTGGAATCACACTCAGAGTGCATAGTTTGATAAGGCCGCATTGACCACTATGTTGAAATACCCATTGGTAGTGTGTTTACATCTGTGTTGTGTTTCAGACGTTCCTGCGGTTAGAATTGCATTTGGAACACACATGTTACTCAGTTCTTGAAACACTTCTTTTCTGTAGTCGCCTTTGCAGTTTCCTTGTTTCCTTAGTTAGAAAAGACATGTATTCATGTTTTAGTGGTGAAACGCATAGGAACTGTGTTTCAATGTGTTAGGCGTATTAGGAGAGTGTTTCTTAGTAGATGCTGTTGCAAGACGTATTTTAGTTACTTCTGAGAGTCTTGTGTGTGAGAGAAGCTGGAATCACACTCAGAGTGCATAGTTTGATAAGGCCGCATTGACCACTATGTTGAAATACCCATTGGTAGTGTGTTTACATCTGTGTTGTGTTTCAGACGTTCCTGCGGTTAGAATTGCATTTGGAACACACATGTTACTCAGTTCTTGAAACACTTCTTTTCTGTAGTCGCCTTTGCAGTTTCCTTGTTTCCTTAGTTAGAAAAGACATGTATTCATGTTTTAGTGGTGAAACGCATAGGAACTGTGTTTCAATGTGTTAGGCGTATTAGGAGAGTGTTTCTTAGTAGATGCTGTTGCAAGACGTATTTTTAGTTACTTCTGAGAGTCTTGTGTGTGAGAGAAGCTGGAATCACACTCAGAGTGCATAGTTTGATAAGGCCGCATTGACCACTATGTTGAAATACCCATTGGTAGTGTGTTTACATCTGTGTTGTGTTTCAGACGTTCCTGCGGTTAGAATTGCATTTGGAACACACATGTTACTCAGTTCTTGAAACACTTCTTTTCTGTAGTCGCCTTTGCAGTTTCCTTGTTTCCTTAGTTAGAAAAGACATGTATTCATGTTTCAGTGGTGAAACGCATAGGAACTGTGTTTCAATGTGTTAGGCGTATTAGGAGAGTGTTTCTTAGTAGATGCTGTTGCAAGACGTATTTTAGTTACTTCTGAGAGTCTTGTGTGTGAGAGAAGCTGGAATCACACTCAGAGTGCATAGTTTGATAAGGCCGCATTGACCACTATGTTGAAATACCCATTGGTAGTGTGTTTACATCTGTGTTGTGTTTCAGACGTTCCTGCGGTTAGAATTGCATTTGGAACACACATGTTACTCAGTTCTTGAAACACTTCTTTTCTGTAGTCGCCTTTGCAGTTTCCTTGTTTCCTTAGTTAGAAAAGACATGTATTCATGTTTTAGTGGTGAAACGCATAGGAACTGTGTTTCAATGTGTTAGGCGTATTAGGAGAGTGTTTCTTAGTAGATGCTGTTGCAAGACGTATTTTAGTTACTTCTGAGAGTCTTGTGTGTGAGAGAAGCTGGAATCACACTCAGAGTGCATAGTTTGATAAGGCCGCATTGACCACTATGTTGAAATACCCATTGGTAGTGTGTTTACATCTGTGTTGTGTTTCAGACGTTCCTGCGGTTAGAATTGCATTTGGAACACACATGTTACTCAGTTCTTGAAACACTTCTTTTCTGTAGTCGCCTTTGCAGTTTCCTTGTTTCCTTAGTTAGAAAAGACATGTATTCATGTTTTAGTGGTGAAACGCATAGGAACTGTGTTTCAATGTGTTAGGCGTATTAGGAGAGTGTTTCTTAGTAGATGCTGTTGCAAGACGTATTTTAGTTACTTCTGAGAGTCTTGTGTGTGAGAGAAGCTGGAATCACACTCAGAGTGCATAGTTTGATAAGGCCGCATTGACCACTATGTTGAAATACCCATTGGTAGTGTGTTTACATCTGTGTTGTGTTTCAGACGTTCCTGCGGTTAGAATTGCATTTGGAACACACATGTTACTCAGTTCTTGAAACACTTCTTTTCTGTAGTCGCCTTTGCAGTTTCCTTGTTTCCTTAGTTAGAAAAGACATGTATTCATGTTTTAGTGGTGAAACGCATAGGAACTGTGTTTCAATGTGTTAGGCGTATTAGGAGAGTGTTTCTTAGTAGATGCTGTTGCAAGACGTATTTTAGTTACTTCTGAGAGTCTTGTGTGTGAGAGAAGCTGGAATCACACTCAGAGTGCATAGTTTGATAAGGCCGCATTGACCACTATGTTGAAATACCCATTGGTAGTGTGTTTACATCTGTGTTGTGTTTCAGACGTTCCTGCGGTTAGAATTGCATTTGGAACACACATGTTACTCAGTTCTTGAAACACTTCTTTTCTGTAGTCGCCTTTGCAGTTTCCTTGTTTCCTTAGTTAGAAAAGACATGTATTCATGTTTTAGTGGTGAAACGCATAGGAACTGTGTTTCAATGTGTTAGGCGTATTAGGAGAGTGTTTCTTAGTAGATGCTGTTGCAAGACGTATTTTAGTTACTTCTGAGAGTCTTGTGTGTGAGAGAAGCTGGAATCACACTCAGAGTGCATAGTTTGATAAGGCCGCATTGACCACTATGTTGAAATACCCATTGGTAGTGTGTTTACATCTGTGTTGTGTTTCAGACGTTCCTGCGGTTAGAATTGCATTTGGAACACACATGTTACTCAGTTCTTGAAACACTTCTTTTCTGTAGTCGCCTTTGCAGTTTCCTTGTTTCCTTAGTTAGAAAAGACATGTATTCATGTTTTAGTGGTGAAACGCATAGGAACTGTGTTTCAATGTGTTAGGCGTATTAGGAGAGTGTTTCTTAGTAGATGCTGTTGCAAGACGTATTTTAGTTACTTCTGAGAGTCTTGTGTGTGAGAGAAGCTGGAATCACACTCAGAGTGCATAGTTTGATAAGGCCGCATTGACCACTATGTTGAAATACCCATTGGTAGTGTGTTTACATCTGTGTTGTGTTTCAGACGTTCCTGCGGTTAGAATTGCATTTGGAACACACATGTTACTCAGTTCTTGAAACACTTCTTTTCTGTAGTCGCCTTTGCAGTTTCCTTGTTTCCTTAGTTAGAAAAGACATGTATTCATGTTTTAGTGGTGAAACGCATAGGAACTGTGTTTCAATGTGTTAGGCGTATTAGGAGAGTGTTTCTTAGTAGATGCTGTTGCAAGACGTATTTTAGTTACTTCTGAGAGTCTTGTGTGTGAGAGAAGCTGGAATCACACTCAGAGTGCATAGTTTGATAAGGCCGCATTGACCACTATGTTGAAATACCCATTGGTAGTGTGTTTACATCTGTGTTGTGTTTCAGACGTTCCTGCGGTTAGAATTGCATTTGGAACACACATGTTACTCAGTTCTTGAAACACTTCTTTTCTGTAGTCGCCTTTGCAGTTTCCTTGTTTCCTTAGTTAGAAAAGACATGTATTCATGTTTTAGTGGTGAAACGCATAGGAACTGTGTTTCAATGTGTTAGGCGTATTAGGAGAGTGTTTCTTAGTAGATGCTGTTGCAAGACGTATTTTAGTTACTTCTGAGAGTCTTGTGTGTGAGAGAAGCTGGAATCACACTCAGAGTGCATAGTTTGATAAGGCCGCATTGACCACTATGTTGAAATACCATTGGTAGTGTGTTTACATCTGTGTTGTGTTTCAGACGTTCCTGCGGTTAGAATTGCATTTGGAACACACATGTTACTCAGTTCTTGAAACACTTCTTTTCTGTAGTCGCCTTTGCAGTTTCCTTGTTTCCTTAGTTAGAAAAGACATGTATTCATGTTTTAGTGGTGAAACGCATAGGAACTGTGTTTCAATGTGTTAGGCGTATTAGGAGAGTGTTTCTTAGTAGATGCTGTTGCAAGACGTATTTTAGTTACTTCTGAGAGTCTTGTGTGTGAGAGAAGCTGGAATCACACTCAGAGTGCATAGTTTGATAAGGCCGCATTGACCACTATGTTGAAATACCCATTGGTAGTGTGTTTACATCTGTGTTGTGTTTCAGACGTTCCTGCGGTTAGAATTGCATTTGGAACACACATGTTACTCAGTTCTTGAAACACTTCTTTTCTGTAGTCGCCTTTGCAGTTTCCTTGTTTCCTTAGTTAGAAAAGACATGTATTCATGTTTTAGTGGTGAAACGCATAGGAACTGTGTTTCAATGTGTTAGGCGTATTAGGAGAGTGTTTCTTAGTAGATGCTGTTGCAAGACGTATTTTAGTTACTTCTGAGAGTCTTGTGTGTGAGAGAAGCTGGAATCACACTCAGAGTGCATAGTTTGATAAGGCCGCATTGACCACTATGTTGAAATACCCATTGGTAGTGTGTTTACATCTGTGTTGTGTTTCAGACGTTCCTGCGGTTAGAATTGCATTTGGAACACACATGTTACTCAGTTCTTGAAACACTTC
Organism: Cricetomys ansorgei; assembly: GCA_026225945.1. Taxonomy (NCBI): domain Eukaryota; kingdom Metazoa; phylum Chordata; class Mammalia; order Rodentia; family Nesomyidae; genus Cricetomys; species Cricetomys ansorgei. Next base: position 50,777 of record JAMJFZ010003869.1, on the reverse strand, counting down.
TTTTCTGTAGTCGCCTTTGCAGTTTCCTTGTTTCCTTAGTTAGAAAAGACATGTATTCATGTTTTAGTGGTGAAACGCATAGGAACTGTGTTTCAATGTGTTAGGCGTATTAGGAGAGTGTTTCTTAGTAGATGCTGTTGCAAGACGTATTTTAGTTACTTCTGAGAGTCTTGTGTGTGAGAGAAGCTGGAATCACACTCAGAGTGCATAGTTTGATAAGGCCGCATTGACCACTATGTTGAAATACCCATTGGTAGTGTGTTTACATCTGTGTTGTGTTTCAGACGTTCCTGCGGTTAGAATTGCATTTGGAACACACATGTTACTCAGTTCTTGAAACACTTCTTTTCTGTAGTCGCCTTTGCAGTTTCCTTGTTTCCTTAGTTAGAAAAGACATGTATTCATGTTTTAGTGGTGAAACGCATAGGAACTGTGTTTCAATGTGTTAGGCGTATTAGGAGAGTGTTTCTTAGTAGATGCTGTTGCAAGACGTATTTTAGTTACTTCTGAGAGTCTTGTGTGTGAGAGAAGCTGGAATCACACTCAGAGTGCATAGTTTGATAAGGCCGCATTGACCACTATGTTGAAATACCCATTGGTAGTGTGTTTACATCTGTGTTGTGTTTCAGACGTTCCTGCGGTTAGAATTGCATTTGGAACACACATGTTACTCAGTTCTTGAAACACTTCTTTTCTGTAGTCGCCTTTGCAGTTTCCTTGTTTCCTTAGTTAGAAAAGACATGTATTCATGTTTTAGTGGTGAAACGCATAGGAACTGTGTTTCAATGTGTTAGGCGTATTAGGAGAGTGTTTCTTAGTAGATGCTGTTGCAAGACGTATTTTAGTTACTTCTGAGAGTCTTGTGTGTGAGAGAAGCTGGAATCACACTCAGAGTGCATAGTTTGATAAGGCCGCATTGACCACTATGTTGAAATACCCATTGGTAGTGTGTTTACATCTGTGTTGTGTTTCAGACGTTCCTGCGGTTAGAATTGCATTTGGAACACACATGTTACTCAGTTCTTGAAACACTTCTTTTCTGTAGTCGCCTTTGCAGTTTCCTTGTTTCCTTAGTTAGAAAAGACATGTATTCATGTTTTAGTGGTGAAACGCATAGGAACTGTGTTTCAATGTGTTAGGCGTATTAGGAGAGTGTTTCTTAGTAGATGCTGTTGCAAGACGTATTTTAGTTACTTCTGAGAGTCTTGTGTGTGAGAGAAGCTGGAATCACACTCAGAGTGCATAGTTTGATAAGGCCGCATTGACCACTATGTTGAAATACCCATTGGTAGTGTGTTTACATCTGTGTTGTGTTTCAGACGTTCCTGCGGTTAGAATTGCATTTGGAACACACATGTTACTCAGTTCTTGAAACACTTCTTTTCTGTAGTCGCCTTTGCAGTTTCCTTGTTTCCTTAGTTAGAAAAGACATGTATTCATGTTTTAGTGGTGAAACGCATAGGAACTGTGTTTCAATGTGTTAGGCGTATTAGGAGAGTGTTTCTTAGTAGATGCTGTTGCAAGACGTATTTTAGTTACTTCTGAGAGTCTTGTGTGTGAGAGAAGCTGGAATCACACTCAGAGTGCATAGTTTGATAAGGCCGCATTGACCACTATGTTGAAATACCCATTGGTAGTGTGTTTACATCTGTGTTGTGTTTCAGACGTTCCTGCGGTTAGAATTGCATTTGGAACACACATGTTACTCAGTTCTTGAAACACTTCTTTTCTGTAGTCGCCTTTGCAGTTTCCTTGTTTCCTTAGTTAGAAAAGACATGTATTCATGTTTTAGTGGTGAAACGCATAGGAACTGTGTTTCAATGTGTTAGGCGTATTAGGAGAGTGTTTCTTAGTAGATGCTGTTGCAAGACGTATTTTAGTTACTTCTGAGAGTCTTGTGTGTGAGAGAAGCTGGAATCACACTCAGAGTGCATAGTTTGATAAGGCCGCATTGACCACTATGTTGAAATACCCATTGGTAGTGTGTTTACATCTGTGTTGTGTTTCAGACGTTCCTGCGGTTAGAATTGCATTTGGAACACACATGTTACTCAGTTCTTGAAACACTTCTTTTCTGTAGTCGCCTTTGCAGTTTCCTTGTTTCCTTAGTTAGAAAAGACATGTATTCATGTTTTAGTGGTGAAACGCATAGGAACTGTGTTTCAATGTGTTAGGCGTATTAGGAGAGTGTTTCTTAGTAGATGCTGTTGCAAGACGTATTTTAGTTACTTCTGAGAGTCTTGTGTGTGAGAGAAGCTGGAATCACACTCAGAGTGCATAGTTTGATAAGGCCGCATTGACCACTATGTTGAAATACCCATTGGTAGTGTGTTTACATCTGTGTTGTGTTTCAGACGTTCCTGCGGTTAGAATTGCATTTGGAACACACATGTTACTCAGTTCTTGAAACACTTCTTTTCTGTAGTCGCCTTTGCAGTTTCCTTGTTTCCTTAGTTAGAAAAGACATGTATTCATGTTTTAGTGGTGAAACGCATAGGAACTGTGTTTCAATGTGTTAGGCGTATTAGGAGAGTGTTTCTTAGTAGATGCTGTTGCAAGACGTATTTTAGTTACTTCTGAGAGTCTTGTGTGTGAGAGAAGCTGGAATCACACTCAGAGTGCATAGTTTGATAAGGCCGCATTGACCACTATGTTGAAATACCATTGGTAGTGTGTTTACATCTGTGTTGTGTTTCAGACGTTCCTGCGGTTAGAATTGCATTTGGAACACACATGTTACTCAGTTCTTGAAACACTTCTTTTCTGTAGTCGCCTTTGCAGTTTCCTTGTTTCCTTAGTTAGAAAAGACATGTATTCATGTTTTAGTGGTGAAACGCATAGGAACTGTGTTTCAATGTGTTAGGCGTATTAGGAGAGTGTTTCTTAGTAGATGCTGTTGCAAGACGTATTTTAGTTACTTCTGAGAGTCTTGTGTGTGAGAGAAGCTGGAATCACACTCAGAGTGCATAGTTTGATAAGGCCGCATTGACCACTATGTTGAAATACCCATTGGTAGTGTGTTTACATCTGTGTTGTGTTTCAGACGTTCCTGCGGTTAGAATTGCATTTGGAACACACATGTTACTCAGTTCTTGAAACACTTCTTTTCTGTAGTCGCCTTTGCAGTTTCCTTGTTTCCTTAGTTAGAAAAGACATGTATTCATGTTTTAGTGGTGAAACGCATAGGAACTGTGTTTCAATGTGTTAGGCGTATTAGGAGAGTGTTTCTTAGTAGATGCTGTTGCAAGACGTATTTTAGTTACTTCTGAGAGTCTTGTGTGTGAGAGAAGCTGGAATCACACTCAGAGTGCATAGTTTGATAAGGCCGCATTGACCACTATGTTGAAATACCCATTGGTAGTGTGTTTACATCTGTGTTGTGTTTCAGACGTTCCTGCGGTTAGAATTGCATTTGGAACACACATGTTACTCAGTTCTTGAAACACTTCTTTTCTGTAGTCGCCTTTGCAGTTTCCTTGTTTCCTTAGTTAGAAAAGACATGTATTCATGTTTTAGTGGTGAAACGCATAGGAACTGTGTTTCAATGTGTTAGGCGTATTAGGAGAGTGTTTCTTAGTAGATGCTGTTGCAAGACGTATTTTAGTTACTTCTGAGAGTCTTGTGTGTGAGAGAAGCTGGAATCACACTCAGAGTGCATAGTTTGATAAGGCCGCATTGACCACTATGTTGAAATACCCATTGGTAGTGTGTTTACATCTGTGTTGTGTTTCAGACGTTCCTGCGGTTAGAATTGCATTTGGAACACACATGTTACTCAGTTCTTGAAACACTTCTTTTCTGTAGTCGCCTTTGCAGTTTCCTTGTTTCCTTAGTTAGAAAAGACATGTATTCATGTTTTAGTGGTGAAACGCATAGGAACTGTGTTTCAATGTGTTAGGCGTATTAGGAGAGTGTTTCTTAGTAGATGCTGTTGCAAGACGTATTTTAGTTACTTCTGAGAGTCTTGTGTGTGAGAGAAGCTGGAATCACACTCAGAGTGCATAGTTTGATAAGGCCGCATTGACCACTATGTTGAAATACCCATTGGTAGTGTGTTTACATCTGTGTTGTGTTTCAGACGTTCCTGCGGTTAGAATTGCATTTGGAACACACATGTTACTCAGTTCTTGAAACACTTCTTTTCTGTAGTCGCCTTTGCAGTTTCCTTGTTTCCTTAGTTAGAAAAGACATGTATTCATGTTTTCAGTGGTGAAACGCATAGGAACTGTGTTTCAATGTGTTAGGCGTATTAGGAGAGTGTTTCTTAGTAGATGCTGTTGCAAGACGTATTTTAGTTACTTCTGAGAGTCTTGTGTGTGAGAGAAGCTGGAATCACACTCAGAGTGCATAGTTTGATAAGGCCGCATTGACCACTATGTTGAAATACCCATTGGTAGTGTGTTTACATCTGTGTTGTGTTTCAGACGTTCCTGCGGTTAGAATTGCATTTGGAACACACATGTTACTCAGTTCTTGAAACACTTCTTTTCTGTAGTCGCCTTTGCAGTTTCCTTGTTTCCTTAGTTAGAAAAGACATGTATTCATGTTTTAGTGGTGAAACGCATAGGAACTGTGTTTCAATGTGTTAGGCGTATTAGGAGAGTGTTTCTTAGTAGATGCTGTTGCAAGACGTATTTTAGTTACTTCTGAGAGTCTTGTGTGTGAGAGAAGCTGGAATCACACTCAGAGTGCATAGTTTGATAAGGCCGCATTGACCACTATGTTGAAATACCCATTGGTAGTGTGTTTACATCTGTGTTGTGTTTCAGACGTTCCTGCGGTTAGAATTGCATTTGGAACACACATGTTACTCAGTTCTTGAAACACTTCTTTTCTGTAGTCGCCTTTGCAGTTTCCTTGTTTCCTTAGTTAGAAAAGACATGTATTCATGTTTTAGTGGTGAAACGCATAGGAACTGTGTTTCAATGTGTTAGGCGTATTAGGAGAGTGTTTCTTAGTAGATGCTGTTGCAAGACGTATTTTAGTTACTTCTGAGAGTCTTGTGTGTGAGAGAAGCTGGAATCACACTCAGAGTGCATAGTTTGATAAGGCCGCATTGACCACTATGTTGAAATACCCATTGGTAGTGTGTTTACATCTGTGTTGTGTTTCAGACGTTCCTGCGGTTAGAATTGCATTTGGAACACACATGTTACTCAGTTCTTGAAACACTTCTTTTCTGTAGTCGCCTTTGCAGTTTCCTTGTTTCCTTAGTTAGAAAAGACATGTATTCATGTTTTAGTGGTGAAACGCATAGGAACTGTGTTTCAATGTGTTAGGCGTATTAGGAGAGTGTTTCTTAGTAGATGCTGTTGCAAGACGTATTTTAGTTACTTCTGAGAGTCTTGTGTGTGAGAGAAGCTGGAATCACACTCAGAGTGCATAGTTTGATAAGGCCGCATTGACCACTATGTTGAAATACCCATTGGTAGTGTGTTTACATCTGTGTTGTGTTTCAGACGTTCCTGCGGTTAGAATTGCATTTGGAACACACATGTTACTCAGTTCTTGAAACACTTCTTTTCTGTAGTCGCCTTTGCAGTTTCCTTGTTTCCTTAGTTAGAAAAGACATGTATTCATGTTTTAGTGGTGAAACGCATAGGAACTGTGTTTCAATGTGTTAGGCGTATTAGGAGAGTGTTTCTTAGTAGATGCTGTTGCAAGACGTATTTTAGTTACTTCTGAGAGTCTTGTGTGTGAGAGAAGCTGGAATCACACTCAGAGTGCATAGTTTGATAAGGCCGCATTGACCACTATGTTGAAATACCCATTGGTAGTGTGTTTACATCTGTGTTGTGTTTCAGACGTTCCTGCGGTTAGAATTGCATTTGGAACACACATGTTACTCAGTTCTTGAAACACTTCTTTTCTGTAGTCGCCTTTGCAGTTTCCTTGTTTCCTTAGTTAGAAAAGACATGTATTCATGTTTTAGTGGTGAAACGCATAGGAACTGTGTTTCAATGTGTTAGGCGTATTAGGAGAGTGTTTCTTAGTAGATGCTGTTGCAAGACGTATTTTAGTTACTTCTGAGAGTCTTGTGTGTGAGAGAAGCTGGAATCACACTCAGAGTGCATAGTTTGATAAGGCCGCATTGACCACTATGTTGAAATACCCATTGGTAGTGTGTTTACATCTGTGTTGTGTTTCAGACGTTCCTGCGGTTAGAATTGCATTTGGAACACACATGTTACTCAGTTCTTGAAACACTTCTTTTCTGTAGTCGCCTTTGCAGTTTCCTTGTTTCCTTAGTTAGAAAAGACATGTATTCATGTTTTAGTGGTGAAACGCATAGGAACTGTGTTTCAATGTGTTAGGCGTATTAGGAGAGTGTTTCTTAGTAGATGCTGTTGCAAGACGTATTTTAGTTACTTCTGAGAGTCTTGTGTGTGAGAGAAGCTGGAATCACACTCAGAGTGCATAGTTTGATAAGGCCGCATTGACCACTATGTTGAAATACCCATTGGTAGTGTGTTTACATCTGTGTTGTGTTTCAGACGTTCCTGCGGTTAGAATTGCATTTGGAACACACATGTTACTCAGTTCTTGAAACACTTCTTTTCTGTAGTCGCCTTTGCAGTTTCCTTGTTTCCTTAGTTAGAAAAGACATGTATTCATGTTTTAGTGGTGAAACGCATAGGAACTGTGTTTCAATGTGTTAGGCGTATTAGGAGAGTGTTTCTTAGTAGATGCTGTTGCAAGACGTATTTTAGTTACTTCTGAGAGTCTTGTGTGTGAGAGAAGCTGGAATCACACTCAGAGTGCATAGTTTGATAAGGCCGCATTGACCACTATGTTGAAATACCCATTGGTAGTGTGTTTACATCTGTGTTGTGTTTCAGACGTTCCTGCGGTTAGAATTGCATTTGGAACACACATGTTACTCAGTTCTTGAAACACTTCTTTTCTGTAGTCGCCTTTGCAGTTTCCTTGTTTCCTTAGTTAGAAAAGACATGTATTCATGTTTTAGTGGTGAAACGCATAGGAACTGTGTTTCAATGTGTTAGGCGTATTAGGAGAGTGTTTCTTAGTAGATGCTGTTGCAAGACGTATTTTAGTTACTTCTGAGAGTCTTGTGTGTGAGAGAAGCTGGAATCACACTCAGAGTGCATAGTTTGATAAGGCCGCATTGACCACTATGTTGAAATACCCATTGGTAGTGTGTTTACATCTGTGTTGTGTTTCAGACGTTCCTGCGGTTAGAATTGCATTTGGAACACACATGTTACTCAGTTCTTGAAACACTTCTTTTCTGTAGTCGCCTTTGCAGTTTCCTTGTTTCCTTAGTTAGAAAAGACATGTATTCATGTTTTAGTGGTGAAACGCATAGGAACTGTGTTTCAATGTGTTAGGCGTATTAGGAGAGTGTTTCTTAGTAGATGCTGTTGCAAGACGTATTTTAGTTACTTCTGAGAGTCTTGTGTGTGAGAGAAGCTGGAATCACACTCAGAGTGCATAGTTTGATAAGGCCGCATTGACCACTATGTTGAAATACCCATTGGTAGTGTGTTTACATCTGTGTTGTGTTTCAGACGTTCCTGCGGTTAGAATTGCATTTGGAACACACATGTTACTCAGTTCTTGAAACACTTCTTTTCTGTAGTCGCCTTTGCAGTTTCCTTGTTTCCTTAGTTAGAAAAGACATGTATTCATGTTTTAGTGGTGAAACGCATAGGAACTGTGTTTCAATGTGTTAGGCGTATTAGGAGAGTGTTTCTTAGTAGATGCTGTTGCAAGACGTATTTTAGTTACTTCTGAGAGTCTTGTGTGTGAGAGAAGCTGGAATCACACTCAGAGTGCATAGTTTGATAAGGCCGCATTGACCACTATGTTGAAATACCCATTGGTAGTGTGTTTACATCTGTGTTGTGTTTCAGACGTTCCTGCGGTTAGAATTGCATTTGGAACACACATGTTACTCAGTTCTTGAAACACTTCTTTTCTGTAGTCGCCTTTGCAGTTTCCTTGTTTCCTTAGTTAGAAAAGACATGTATTCATGTTTTAGTGGTGAAACGCATAGGAACTGTGTTTCAATGTGTTAGGCGTATTAGGAGAGTGTTTCTTAGTAGATGCTGTTGCAAGACGTATTTTAGTTACTTCTGAGAGTCTTGTGTGTGAGAGAAGCTGGAATCACACTCAGAGTGCATAGTTTGATAAGGCCGCATTGACCACTATGTTGAAATACCCATTGGTAGTGTGTTTACATCTGTGTTGTGTTTCAGACGTTCCTGCGGTTAGAATTGCATTTGGAACACACATGTTACTCAGTTCTTGAAACACTTCTTTTCTGTAGTCGCCTTTGCAGTTTCCTTGTTTCCTTAGTTAGAAAAGACATGTATTCATGTTTTAGTGGTGAAACGCATAGGAACTGTGTTTCAATGTGTTAGGCGTATTAGGAGAGTGTTTCTTAGTAGATGCTGTTGCAAGACGTATTTTAGTTACTTCTGAGAGTCTTGTGTGTGAGAGAAGCTGGAATCACACTCAGAGTGCATAGTTTGATAAGGCCGCATTGACCACTATGTTGAAATACCCATTGGTAGTGTGTTTACATCTGTGTTGTGTTTCAGACGTTCCTGCGGTTAGAATTGCATTTGGAACACACATGTTACTCAGTTCTTGAAACACTTCTTTTCTGTAGTCGCCTTTGCAGTTTCCTTGTTTCCTTAGTTAGAAAAGACATGTATTCATGTTTTAGTGGTGAAACGCATAGGAACTGTGTTTCAATGTGTTAGGCGTATTAGGAGAGTGTTTCTTAGTAGATGCTGTTGCAAGACGTATTTTAGTTACTTCTGAGAGTCTTGTGTGTGAGAGAAGCTGGAATCACACTCAGAGTGCATAGTTTGATAAGGCCGCATTGACCACTATGTTGAAATACCCATTGGTAGTGTGTTTACATCTGTGTTGTGTTTCAGACGTTCCTGCGGTTAGAATTGCATTTGGAACACACATGTTACTCAGTTCTTGAAACACTTCTTTTCTGTAGTCGCCTTTGCAGTTTCCTTGTTTCCTTAGTTAGAAAAGACATGTATTCATGTTTTAGTGGTGAAACGCATAGGAACTGTGTTTCAATGTGTTAGGCGTATTAGGAGAGTGTTTCTTAGTAGATGCTGTTGCAAGACGTATTTTAGTTACTTCTGAGAGTCTTGTGTGTGAGAGAAGCTGGAATCACACTCAGAGTGCATAGTTTGATAAGGCCGCATTGACCACTATGTTGAAATACCCATTGGTAGTGTGTTTACATCTGTGTTGTGTTTCAGACGTTCCTGCGGTTAGAATTGCATTTGGAACACACATGTTACTCAGTTCTTGAAACACTTCTTTTCTGTAGTCGCCTTTTGCAGTTTCCTTGTTTCCTTAGTTAGAAAAGACATGTATTCATGTTTTAGTGGTGAAACGCATAGGAACTGTGTTTCAATGTGTTAGGCGTATTAGGAGAGTGTTTCTTAGTAGATGCTGTTGCAAGACGTATTTTAGTTACTTCTGAGAGTCTTGTGTGTGAGAGAAGCTGGAATCACACTCAGAGTGCATAGTTTGATAAGGCCGCATTGACCACTATGTTGAAATACCCATTGGTAGTGTGTTTACATCTGTGTTGTGTTTCAGACGTTCCTGCGGTTAGAATTGCATTTGGAACACACATGTTACTCAGTTCTTGAAACACTTCTTTTCTGTAGTCGCCTTTGCAGTTTCCTTGTTTCCTTAGTTAGAAAAGACATGTATTCATGTTTTAGTGGTGAAACGCATAGGAACTGTGTTTCAATGTGTTAGGCGTATTAGGAGAGTGTTTCTTAGTAGATGCTGTTGCAAGACGTATTTTAGTTACTTCTGAGAGTCTTGTGTGTGAGAGAAGCTGGAATCACACTCAGAGTGCATAGTTTGATAAGGCCGCATTGACCACTATGTTGAAATACCCATTGGTAGTGTGTTTACATCTGTGTTGTGTTTCAGACGTTCCTGCGGTTAGAATTGCATTTGGAACACACATGTTACTCAGTTCTTGAAACACTTCTTTTCTGTAGTCGCCTTTGCAGTTTCCTTGTTTCCTTAGTTAGAAAAGACATGTATTCATGTTTTAGTGGTGAAACGCATAGGAACTGTGTTTCAATGTGTTAGGCGTATTAGGAGAGTGTTTCTTAGTAGATGCTGTTGCAAGACGTATTTTAGTTACTTCTGAGAGTCTTGTGTGTGAGAGAAGCTGGAATCACACTCAGAGTGCATAGTTTGATAAGGCCGCATTGACCACTATGTTGAAATACCCATTGGTAGTGTGTTTACATCTGTGTTGTGTTTCAGACGTTCCTGCGGTTAGAATTGCATTTGGAACACACATGTTACTCTCAGTTCTTGAAACACTTCTTTTCTGTAGTCGCCTTTGCAGTTTCCTTGTTTCCTTAGTTAGAAAAGACATGTATTCATGTTTCAGTGGTGAAACGCATAGGAACTGTGTTTCAATGTGTTAGGCGTATTAGGAGAGTGTTTCTTAGTAGATGCTGTTGCAAGACGTATTTTAGTTACTTCTGAGAGTCTTGTGTGTGAGAGAAGCTGGAATCACACTCAGAGTGCATAGTTTGATAAGGCCGCATTGACCACTATGTTGAAATACCCATTGGTAGTGTGTTTACATCTGTGTTGTGTTTCAGACGTTCCTGCGGTTAGAATTGCATTTGGAACACACATGTTACTCAGTTCTTGAAACACTTCTTTTCTGTAGTCGCCTTTGCAGTTTCCTTGTTTCCTTAGTTAGAAAAGACATGTATTCATGTTTTAGTGGTGAAACGCATAGGAACTGTGTTTCAATGTGTTAGGCGTATTAGGAGAGTGTTTCTTAGTAGATGCTGTTGCAAGACGTATTTTAGTTACTTCTGAGAGTCTTGTGTGTGAGAGAAGCTGGAATCACACTCAGAGTGCATAGTTTGATAAGGCCGCATTGACCACTATGTTGAAATACCCATTGGTAGTGTGTTTACATCTGTGTTGTGTTTCAGACGTTCCTGCGGTTAGAATTGCATTTGGAACACACATGTTACTCAGTTCTTGAAACACTTCTTTTCTGTAGTCGCCTTTGCAGTTTCCTTGTTTCCTTAGTTAGAAAAGACATGTATTCATGTTTTAGTGGTGAAACGCATAGGAACTGTGTTTCAATGTGTTAGGCGTATTAGGAGAGTGTTTCTTAGTAGATGCTGTTGCAAGACGTATTTTAGTTACTTCTGAGAGTCTTGTGTGTGAGAGAAGCTGGAATCACACTCAGAGTGCATAGTTTGATAAGGCCGCATTGACCACTATGTTGAAATACCCATTGGTAGTGTGTTTACATCTGTGTTGTGTTTCAGACGTTCCTGCGGTTAGAATTGCATTTGGAACACACATGTTACTCAGTTCTTGAAACACTTCTTTTCTGTAGTCGCCTTTGCAGTTTCCTTGTTTCCTTAGTTAGAAAAGACATGTATTCATGTTTTAGTGGTGAAACGCATAGGAACTGTGTTTCAATGTGTTAGGCGTATTAGGAGAGTGTTTCTTAGTAGATGCTGTTGCAAGACGTATTTTAGTTACTTCTGAGAGTCTTGTGTGTGAGAGAAGCTGGAATCACACTCAGAGTGCATAGTTTGATAAGGCCGCATTGACCACTATGTTGAAATACCCATTGGTAGTGTGTTTACATCTGTGTTGTGTTTCAGACGTTCCTGCGGTTAGAATTGCATTTGGAACACACATGTTACTCAGTTCTTGAAACACTTCTTTTCTGTAGTCGCCTTTGCAGTTTCCTTGTTTCCTTAGTTAGAAAAGACATGTATTCATGTTTTAGTGGTGAAACGCATAGGAACTGTGTTTCAATGTGTTAGGCGTATTAGGAGAGTGTTTCTTAGTAGATGCTGTTGCAAGACGTATTTTAGTTACTTCTGAGAGTCTTGTGTGTGAGAGAAGCTGGAATCACACTCAGAGTGCATAGTTTGATAAGGCCGCATTGACCACTATGTTGAAATACCCATTGGTAGTGTGTTTACATCTGTGTTGTGTTTCAGACGTTCCTGCGGTTAGAATTGCATTTGGAACACACATGTTACTCAGTTCTTGAAACACTTCTTTTCTGTAGTCGCCTTTGCAGTTTCCTTGTTTCCTTAGTTAGAAAAGACATGTATTCATGTTTTAGTGGTGAAACGCATAGGAACTGTGTTTCAATGTGTTAGGCGTATTAGGAGAGTGTTTCTTAGTAGATGCTGTTGCAAGACGTATTTTAGTTACTTCTGAGAGTCTTGTGTGTGAGAGAAGCTGGAATCACACTCAGAGTGCATAGTTTGATAAGGCCGCATTGACCACTATGTTGAAATACCCATTGGTAGTGTGTTTACATCTGTGTTGTGTTTCAGACGTTCCTGCGGTTAGAATTGCATTTGGAACACACATGTTACTCAGTTCTTGAAACACTTCTTTTCTGTAGTCGCCTTTGCAGTTTCCTTGTTTCCTTAGTTAGAAAAGACATGTATTCATGTTTCAGTGGTGAAACGCATAGGAACTGTGTTTCAATGTGTTAGGCGTATTAGGAGAGTGTTTCTTAGTAGATGCTGTTGCAAGACGTATTTTAGTTACTTCTGAGAGTCTTGTGTGTGAGAGAAGCTGGAATCACACTCAGAGTGCATAGTTTGATAAGGCCGCATTGACCACTATGTTGAAATACCCATTGGTAGTGTGTTTACATCTGTGTTGTGTTTCAGACGTTCCTGCGGTTAGAATTGCATTTGGAACACACATGTTACTCAGTTCTTGAAACACTTCTTTTCTGTAGTCGCCTTTGCAGTTTCCTTGTTTCCTTAGTTAGAAAAGACATGTATTCATGTTTTAGTGGTGAAACGCATAGGAACTGTGTTTCAATGTGTTAGGCGTATTAGGAGAGTGTTTCTTAGTAGATGCTGTTGCAAGACGTATTTTAGTTACTTCTGAGAGTCTTGTGTGTGAGAGAAGCTGGAATCACACTCAGAGTGCATAGTTTGATAAGGCCGCATTGACCACTATGTTGAAATACCATTGGTAGTGTGTTTACATCTGTGTTGTGTTTCAGACGTTCCTGCGGTTAGAATTGCATTTGGAACACACATGTTACTCAGTTCTTGAAACACTTCTTTTCTGTAGTCGCCTTTGCAGTTTCCTTGTTTCCTTAGTTAGAAAAGACATGTATTCATGTTTTAGTGGTGAAACGCATAGGAACTGTGTTTCAATGTGTTAGGCGTATTAGGAGAGTGTTTCTTAGTAGATGCTGTTGCAAGACGTATTTTAGTTACTTCTGAGAGTCTTGTGTGTGAGAGAAGCTGGAATCACACTCAGAGTGCATAGTTTGATAAGGCCGCATTGACCACTATGTTGAAATACCCATTGGTAGTGTGTTTACATCTGTGTTGTGTTTCAGACGTTCCTGCGGTTAGAATTGCATTTGGAACACACATGTTACTCAGTTCTTGAAACACTTCTTTTCTGTAGTCGCCTTTGCAGTTTCCTTGTTTCCTTAGTTAGAAAAGACATGTATTCATGTTTTAGTGGTGAAACGCATAGGAACTGTGTTTCAATGTGTTAGGCGTATTAGGAGAGTGTTTCTTAGTAGATGCTGTTGCAAGACGTATTTTAGTTACTTCTGAGAGTCTTGTGTGTGAGAGAAGCTGGAATCACACTCAGAGTGCATAGTTTGATAAGGCCGCATTGACCACTATGTTGAAATACCCATTGGTAGTGTGTTTACATCTGTGTTGTGTTTCAGACGTTCCTGCGGTTAGAATTGCATTTGGAACACACATGTTACTCAGTTCTTGAAACACTTCTTTTCTGTAGTCGCCTTTGCAGTTTCCTTGTTTCCTTAGTTAGAAAAGACATGTATTCATGTTTTAGTGGTGAAACGCATAGGAACTGTGTTTCAATGTGTTAGGCGTATTAGGAGAGTGTTTCTTAGTAGATGCTGTTGCAAGACGTATTTTAGTTACTTCTGAGAGTCTTGTGTGTGAGAGAAGCTGGAATCACACTCAGAGTGCATAGTTTGATAAGGCCGCATTGACCACTATGTTGAAATACCCATTGGTAGTGTGTTTACATCTGTGTTGTGTTTCAGACGTTCCTGCGGTTAGAATTGCATTTGGAACACACATGTTACTCAGTTCTTGAAACACTTCTTTTCTGTAGTCGCCTTTGCAGTTTCCTTGTTTCCTTAGTTAGAAAAGACATGTATTCATGTTTTAGTGGTGAAACGCATAGGAACTGTGTTTCAATGTGTTAGGCGTATTAGGAGAGTGTTTCTTAGTAGATGCTGTTGCAAGACGTATTTTAGTTACTTCTGAGAGTCTTGTGTTGTGAGAGAAGCTGGAATCACACTCAGAGTGCATAGTTTGATAAGGCCGCATTGACCACTATGTTGAAATACCCATTGGTAGTGTGTTTACATCTGTGTTGTGTTTCAGACGTTCCTGCGGTTAGAATTGCATTTGGAACACACATGTTACTCAGTTCTTGAAACACTTCTTTTCTGTAGTCGCCTTTGCAGTTTCCTTGTTTCCTTAGTTAGAAAAGACATGTATTCATGTTTTAGTGGTGAAACGCATAGGAACTGTGTTTCAATGTGTTAGGCGTATTAGGAGAGTGTTTCTTAGTAGATGCTGTTGCAAGACGTATTTTAGTTACTTCTGAGAGTCTTGTGTGTGAGAGAAGCTGGAATCACACTCAGAGTGCATAGTTTGATAAGGCCGCATTGACCACTATGTTGAAATACCCATTGGTAGTGTGTTTACATCTGTGTTGTGTTTCAGACGTTCCTGCGGTTAGAATTGCATTTGGAACACACATGTTACTCAGTTCTTGAAACACTTCTTTTCTGTAGTCGCCTTTGCAGTTTCCTTGTTTCCTTAGTTAGAAAAGACATGTATTCATGTTTTAGTGGTGAAACGCATAGGAACTGTGTTTCAATGTGTTAGGCGTATTAGGAGAGTGTTTCTTAGTAGATGCTGTTGCAAGACGTATTTTAGTTACTTCTGAGAGTCTTGTGTGTGAGAGAAGCTGGAATCACACTCAGAGTGCATAGTTTGATAAGGCCGCATTGACCACTATGTTGAAATACCCATTGGTAGTGTGTTTACATCTGTGTTGTGTTTCAGACGTTCCTGCGGTTAGAATTGCATTTGGAACACACATGTTACTCAGTTCTTGAAACACTTCTTTTCTGTAGTCGCCTTTGCAGTTTCCTTGTTTCCTTAGTTAGAAAAGACATGTATTCATGTTTTAGTGGTGAAACGCATAGGAACTGTGTTTCAATGTGTTAGGCGTATTAGGAGAGTGTTTCTTAGTAGATGCTGTTGCCAAGACGTATTTTAGTTACTTCTGAGAGTCTTGTGTGTGAGAGAAGCTGGAATCACACTCAGAGTGCATAGTTTGATAAGGCCGCATTGACCACTATGTTGAAATACCCATTGGTAGTGTGTTTACATCTGTGTTGTGTTTCAGACGTTCCTGCGGTTAGAATTGCATTTGGAACACACATGTTACTCAGTTCTTGAAACACTTCTTTTCTGTAGTCGCCTTTGCAGTTTCCTTGTTTCCTTAGTTAGAAAAGACATGTATTCATGTTTTAGTGGTGAAACGCATAGGAACTGTGTTTCAATGTGTTAGGCGTATTAGGAGAGTGTTTCTTAGTAGATGCTGTTGCAAGACGTATTTTAGTTACTTCTGAGAGTCTTGTGTGTGAGAGAAGCTGGAATCACACTCAGAGTGCATAGTTTGATAAGGCCGCATTGACCACTATGTTGAAATACCCATTGGTAGTGTGTTTACATCTGTGTTGTGTTTCAGACGTTCCTGCGGGTTAGAATTGCATTTGGAACACACATGTTACTCAGTTCTTGAAACACTTCTTTTCTGTAGTCGCCTTTGCAGTTTCCTTGTTTCCTTAGTTAGAAAAGACATGTATTCATGTTTTAGTGGTGAAACGCATAGGAACTGTGTTTCAATGTGTTAGGCGTATTAGGAGAGTGTTTCTTAGTAGATGCTGTTGCAAGACGTATTTTAGTTACTTCTGAGAGTCTTGTGTGTGAGAGAAGCTGGAATCACACTCAGAGTGCATAGTTTGATAAGGCCGCATTGACCACTATGTTGAAATACCCATTGGTAGTGTGTTTACATCTGTGTTGTGTTTCAGACGTTCCTGCGGTTAGAATTGCATTTGGAACACACATGTTACTCAGTTCTTGAAACACTTCTTTTCTGTAGTCGCCTTTGCAGTTTCCTTGTTTCCTTAGTTAGAAAAGACATGTATTCATGTTTTAGTGGTGAAACGCATAGGAACTGTGTTTCAATGTGTTAGGCGTATTAGGAGAGTGTTTCTTAGTAGATGCTGTTGCAAGACGTATTTTAGTTACTTCTGAGAGTCTTGTGTGTGAGAGAAGCTGGAATCACACTCAGAGTGCATAGTTTGATAAGGCCGCATTGACCACTATGTTGAAATACCCATTGGTAGTGTGTTTACATCTGTGTTGTGTTTCAGACGTTCCTGCGGTTAGAATTGCATTTGGAACACACATGTTACTCAGTTCTTGAAACACTTCTTTTCTGTAGTCGCCTTTGCAGTTTCCTTGTTTCCTTAGTTAGAAAAGACATGTATTCATGTTTTAGTGGTGAAACGCATAGGAACTGTGTTTCAATGTGTTAGGCGTATTAGGAGAGTGTTTCTTAGTAGATGCTGTTGCAAGACGTATTTTAGTTACTTCTGAGAGTCTTGTGTGTGAGAGAAGCTGGAATCACACTCAGAGTGCATAGTTTGATAAGGCCGCATTGACCACTATGTTGAAATACCCATTGGTAGTGTGTTTACATCTGTGTTGTGTTTCAGACGTTCCTGCGGTTAGAATTGCATTTGGAACACACATGTTACTCAGTTCTTGAAACACTTCTTTTCTGTAGTCGCCTTTGCAGTTTCCTTGTTTCCTTAGTTAGAAAAGACATGTATTCATGTTTTAGTGGTGAAACGCATAGGAACTGTGTTTCAATGTGTTAGGCGTATTAGGAGAGTGTTTCTTAGTAGATGCTGTTGCAAGACGTATTTTAGTTACTTCTGAGAGTCTTGTGTGTGAGAGAAGCTGGAATCACACTCAGAGTGCATAGTTTGATAAGGCCGCATTGACCACTATGTTGAAATACCCATTGGTAGTGTGTTTACATCTGTGTTGTGTTTCAGACGTTCCTGCGGTTAGAATTGCATTTGGAACACACATGTTACTCAGTTCTTGAAACACTTCTTTTCTGTAGTCGCCTTTGCAGTTTCCTTGTTTCCTTAGTTAGAAAAGACATGTATTCATGTTTTAGTGGGTGAAACGCATAGGAACTGTGTTTCAATGTGTTAGGCGTATTAGGAGAGTGTTTCTTAGTAGATGCTGTTGCAAGACGTATTTTAGTTACTTCTGAGAGTCTTGTGTGTGAGAGAAGCTGGAATCACACTCAGAGTGCATAGTTTGATAAGGCCGCATTGACCACTATGTTGAAATACCCATTGGTAGTGTGTTTACATCTGTGTTGTGTTTCAGACGTTCCTGCGGTTAGAATTGCATTTGGAACACACATGTTACTCAGTTCTTGAAACACTTCTTTTCTGTAGTCGCCTTTGCAGTTTCCTTGTTTCCTTAGTTAGAAAAGACATGTATTCATGTTTTAGTGGTGAAACGCATAGGAACTGTGTTTCAATGTGTTAGGCGTATTAGGAGAGTGTTTCTTAGTAGATGCTGTTGCAAGACGTATTTTAGTTACTTCTGAGAGTCTTGTGTGTGAGAGAAGCTGGAATCACACTCAGAGTGCATAGTTTGATAAGGCCGCATTGACCACTATGTTGAAATACCATTGGTAGTGTGTTTACATCTGTGTTGTGTTTCAGACGTTCCTGCGGTTAGAATTGCATTTGGAACACACATGTTACTCAGTTCTTGAAACACTTCTTTTCTGTAGTCGCCTTTGCAGTTTCCTTGTTTCCTTAGTTAGAAAAGACATGTATTCATGTTTTAGTGGTGAAACGCATAGGAACTGTGTTTCAATGTGTTAGGCGTATTAGGAGAGTGTTTCTTAGTAGATGCTGTTGCAAGACGTATTTTAGTTACTTCTGAGAGTCTTGTGTGTGAGAGAAGCTGGAATCACACTCAGAGTGCATAGTTTGATAAGGCCGCATTGACCACTATGTTGAAATACCCATTGGTAGTGTGTTTACATCTGTGTTGTGTTTCAGACGTTCCTGCGGTTAGAATTGCATTTGGAACACACATGTTACTCAGTTCTTGAAACACTTCTTTTCTGTAGTCGCCTTTGCAGTTTCCTTGTTTTCCTTAGTTAGAAAAGACATGTATTCATGTTTTCAGTGGTGAAACGCATAGGAACTGTGTTTCAATGTGTTAGGCGTATTAGGAGAGTGTTTCTTAGTAGATGCTGTTGCAAGACGTATTTTAGTTACTTCTGAGAGTCTTGTGTGTGAGAGAAGCTGGAATCACACTCAGAGTGCATAGTTTGATAAGGCCGCATTGACCACTATGTTGAAATACCCATTGGTAGTGTGTTTACATCTGTGTTGTGTTTCAGACGTTCCTGCGGTTAGAATTGCATTTGGAACACACATGTTACTCAGTTCTTGAAACACTTCTTTTCTGTAGTCGCCTTTGCAGTTTCCTTGTTTCCTTAGTTAGAAAAGACATGTATTCATGTTTTAGTGGTGAAACGCATAGGAACTGTGTTTCAATGTGTTAGGCGTATTAGGAGAGTGTTTCTTAGTAGATGCTGTTGCAAGACGTATTTTAGTTACTTCTGAGAGTCTTGTGTGTGAGAGAAGCTGGAATCACACTCAGAGTGCATAGTTTGATAAGGCCGCATTGACCACTATGTTGAAATACCCATTGGTAGTGTGTTTACATCTGTGTTGTGTTTCAGACGTTCCTGCGGTTAGAATTGCATTTGGAACACACATGTTACTCAGTTCTTGAAACACTTCTTTTCTGTAGTCGCCTTTGCAGTTTCCTTGTTTCCTTAGTTAGAAAAGACATGTATTCATGTTTCAGTGGTGAAACGCATAGGAACTGTGTTTCAATGTGTTAGGCGTATTAGGAGAGTGTTTCTTAGTAGATGCTGTTGCAAGACGTATTTTAGTTACTTCTGAGAGTCTTGTGTGTGAGAGAAGCTGGAATCACACTCAGAGTGCATAGTTTGATAAGGCCGCATTGACCACTATGTTGAAATACCCATTGGTAGTGTGTTTACATCTGTGTTGTGTTTCAGACGTTCCTGCGGTTAGAATTGCATTTGGAACACACATGTATGTTACTCAGTTCTTGAAACACTTCTTTTCTGTAGTCGCCTTTGCAGTTTCCTTGTTTCCTTAGTTAGAAAAGACATGTATTCATGTTTTAGTGGTGAAACGCATAGGAACTGTGTTTCAATGTGTTAGGCGTATTAGGAGAGTGTTTCTTAGTAGATGCTGTTGCAAGACGTATTTTAGTTACTTCTGAGAGTCTTGTGTGTGAGAGAAGCTGGAATCACACTCAGAGTGCATAGTTTGATAAGGCCGCATTGACCACTATGTTGAAATACCCATTGGTAGTGTGTTTACATCTGTGTTGTGTTTCAGACGTTCCTGCGGTTAGAATTGCATTTGGAACACACATGTTACTCAGTTCTTGAAACACTTCTTTTCTGTAGTCGCCTTTGCAGTTTCCTTGTTTCCTTAGTTAGAAAAGACATGTATTCATGTTTTAGTGGTGAAACGCATAGGAACTGTGTTTCAATGTGTTAGGCGTATTAGGAGAGTGTTTCTTAGTAGATGCTGCTGTTGCAAGACGTATTTTAGTTACTTCTGAGAGTCTTGTGTGTGAGAGAAGCTGGAATCACACTCAGAGTGCATAGTTTGATAAGGCCGCATTGACCACTATGTTGAAATACCCATTGGTAGTGTGTTTACATCTGTGTTGTGTTTCAGACGTTCCTGCGGTTAGAATTGCATTTGGAACACACATGTTACTCAGTTCTTGAAACACTTCTTTTCTGTAGTCGCCTTTGCAGTTTCCTTGTTTCCTTAGTTAGAAAAGACATGTATTCATGTTTTAGTGGTGAAACGCATAGGAACTGTGTTTCAATGTGTTAGGCGTATTAGGAGAGTGTTTCTTAGTAGATGCTGTTGCAAGACGTATTTTAGTTACTTCTGAGAGTCTTGTGTGTGAGAGAAGCTGGAATCACACTCAGAGTGCATAGTTTGATAAGGCCGCATTGACCACTATGTTGAAATACCCATTGGTAGTGTGTTTACATCTGTGTTGTGTTTCAGACGTTCCTGCGGTTAGAATTGCATTTGGAACACACATGTTACTCAGTTCTTGAAACACTTCTTTTCTGTAGTCGCCTTTGCAGTTTCCTTGTTTCCTTAGTTAGAAAAGACATGTATTCATGTTTTAGTGGTGAAACGCATAGGAACTGTGTTTCAATGTGTTAGGCGTATTAGGAGAGTGTTTCTTAGTAGATGCTGTTGCAAGACGTATTTTAGTTACTTCTGAGAGTCTTGTGTGTGAGAGAAGCTGGAATCACACTCAGAGTGCATAGTTTGATAAGGCCGCATTGACCACTATGTTGAAATACCCATTGGTAGTGTGTTTACATCTGTGTTGTGTTTCAGACGTTCCTGCGGTTAGAATTGCATTTGGAACACACATGTTACTCAGTTCTTGAAACACTTCTTTTCTGTAGTCGCCTTTGCAGTTTCCTTGTTTCCTTAGTTAGAAAAGACATGTATTCATGTTTTAGTGGTGAAACGCATAGGAACTGTGTTTCAATGTGTGTTAGGCGTATTAGGAGAGTGTTTCTTAGTAGATGCTGTTGCAAGACGTATTTTAGTTACTTCTGAGAGTCTTGTGTGTGAGAGAAGCTGGAATCACACTCAGAGTGCATAGTTTGATAAGGCCGCATTGACCACTATGTTGAAATACCCATTGGTAGTGTGTTTACATCTGTGTTGTGTTTCAGACGTTCCTGCGGTTAGAATTGCATTTGGAACACACATGTTACTCAGTTCTTGAAACACTTCTTTTCTGTAGTCGCCTTTGCAGTTTCCTTGTTTCCTTAGTTAGAAAAGACATGTATTCATGTTTTAGTGGTGAAACGCATAGGAACTGTGTTTCAATGTGTTAGGCGTATTAGGAGAGTGTTTCTTAGTAGATGCTGTTGCAAGACGTATTTTAGTTACTTCTGAGAGTCTTGTGTGTGAGAGAAGCTGGAATCACACTCAGAGTGCATAGTTTGATAAGGCCGCATTGACCACTATGTTGAAATACCCATTGGTAGTGTGTTTACATCTGTGTTGTGTTTCAGACGTTCCTGCGGTTAGAATTGCATTTGGAACACACATGTTACTCAGTTCTTGAAACACTTCTTTTCTGTAGTCGCCTTTGCAGTTTCCTTGTTTCCTTAGTTAGAAAAGACATGTATTCATGTTTTAGTGGTGAAACGCATAGGAACTGTGTTTCAATGTGTTAGGCGTATTAGGAGAGTGTTTCTTAGTAGATGCTGTTGCAAGACGTATTTTAGTTACTTCTGAGAGTCTTGTGTGTGAGAGAAGCTGGAATCACACTCAGAGTGCATAGTTTGATAAGGCCGCATTGACCACTATGTTGAAATACCCATTGGTAGTGTGTTTACATCTGTGTTGTGTTTCAGACGTTCCTGCGGTTAGAATTGCATTTGGAACACACATGTTACTCAGTTCTTGAAACACTTCTTTTCTGTAGTCGCCTTTGCAGTTTCCTTGTTTCCTTAGTTAGAAAAGACATGTATTCATGTTTTAGTGGTGAAACGCATAGGAACTGTGTTTCAATGTGTTAGGCGTATTAGGAGAGTGTTTCTTAGTAGATGCTGTTGCAAGACGTATTTTAGTTACTTCTGAGAGTCTTGTGTGTGAGAGAAGCTGGAATCACACTCAGAGTGCATAGTTTGATAAGGCCGCATTGACCACTATGTTGAAATACCCATTGGTAGTGTGTTTACATCTGTGTTGTGTTTCAGACGTTCCTGCGGTTAGAATTGCATTTGGAACACACATGTTACTCAGTTCTTGAAACACTTCTTTTCTGTAGTCGCCTTTGCAGTTTCCTTGTTTCCTTAGTTAGAAAAGACATGTATTCATGTTTTAGTGGTGAAACGCATAGGAACTGTGTTTCAATGTGTTAGGCGTATTAGGAGAGTGTTTCTTAGTAGATGCTGTTGCAAGACGTATTTTAGTTACTTCTGAGAGTCTTGTGTGTGAGAGAAGCTGGAATCACACTCAGAGTGCATAGTTTGATAAGGCCGCATTGACCACTATGTTGAAATACCCATTGGTAGTGTGTTTACATCTGTGTTGTGTTTCAGACGTTCCTGCGGTTAGAATTGCATTTGGAACACACATGTTACTCAGTTCTTGAAACACTTCTTTTCTGTAGTCGCCTTTGCAGTTTCCTTGTTTCCTTAGTTAGAAAAGACATGTATTCATGTTTTAGTGGTGAAACGCATAGGAACTGTGTTTCAATGTGTTAGGCGTATTAGGAGAGTGTTTCTTAGTAGATGCTGTTGCAAGACGTATTTTAGTTACTTCTGAGAGTCTTGTGTGTGAGAGAAGCTGGAATCACACTCAGAGTGCATAGTTTGATAAGGCCGCATTGACCACTATGTTGAAATACCCATTGGTAGTGTGTTTACATCTGTGTTGTGTTTCAGACGTTCCTGCGGTTAGAATTGCATTTGGAACACACATGTTACTCAGTTCTTGAAACACTTCTTTTCTGTAGTCGCCTTTGCAGTTTCCTCTGTTTCCTTAGTTAGAAAAGACATGTATTCATGTTTTAGTGGTGAAACGCATAGGAACTGTGTTTCAATGTGTTAGGCGTATTAGGAGAGTGTTTCTTAGTAGATGCTGTTGCAAGACGTATTTTAGTTACTTCTGAGAGTCTTGTGTGTGAGAGAAGCTGGAATCACACTCAGAGTGCATAGTTTGATAAGGCCGCATTGACCACTATGTTGAAATACCCATTGGTAGTGTGTTTACATCTGTGTTGTGTTTCAGACGTTCCTGCGGTTAGAATTGCATTTGGAACACACATGTTACTCAGTTCTTGAAACACTTCTTTTCTGTAGTCGCCTTTGCAGTTTCCTTGTTTCCTTAGTTAGAAAAGACATGTATTCATGTTTTCAGTGGTGAAACGCATAGGAACTGTGTTTCAATGTGTTAGGCGTATTAGGAGAGTGTTTCTTAGTAGATGCTGTTGCAAGACGTATTTTAGTTACTTCTGAGAGTCTTGTGTGTGAGAGAAGCTGGAATCACACTCAGAGTGCATAGTTTGATAAGGCCGCATTGACCACTATGTTGAAATACCCATTGGTAGTGTGTTTACATCTGTGTTGTGTTTCAGACGTTCCTGCGGTTAGAATTGCATTTGGAACACACATGTTACTCAGTTCTTGAAACACTTCTTTTCTGTAGTCGCCTTTGCAGTTTCCTTGTTTCCTTAGTTAGAAAAGACATGTATTCATGTTTTAGTGGTGAAACGCATAGGAACTGTGTTTCAATGTGTTAGGCGTATTAGGAGAGTGTTTCTTAGTAGATGCTGTTGCAAGACGTATTTTAGTTACTTCTGAGAGTCTTGTGTGTGAGAGAAGCTGGAATCACACTCAGAGTGCATAGTTTGATAAGGCCGCATTGACCACTATGTTGAAATACCCATTGGTAGTGTGTTTACATCTGTGTTGTGTTTCAGACGTTCCTGCGGTTAGAATTGCATTTGGAACACACATGTTACTCAGTTCTTGAAACACTTCTTTTCTGTAGTCGCCTTTGCAGTTTCCTTGTTTCCTTAGTTAGAAAAGACATGTATTCATGTTTTAGTGGTGAAACGCATAGGAACTGTGTTTCAATGTGTTAGGCGTATTAGGAGAGTGTTTCTTAGTAGATGCTGTTGCAAGACGTATTTTAGTTACTTCTGAGAGTCTTGTGTGTGAGAGAAGCTGGAATCACACTCAGAGTGCATAGTTTGATAAGGCCGCATTGACCACTATGTTGAAATACCCATTGGTAGTGTGTTTACATCTGTGTTGTGTTTCAGACGTTCCTGCGGTTAGAATTGCATTTGGAACACACATGTTACTCAGTTCTTGAAACACTTCTTTTCTGTAGTCGCCTTTGCAGTTTCCTTGTTTCCTTAGTTAGAAAAGACATGTATTCATGTTTTAGTGGTGAAACGCATAGGAACTGTGTTTCAATGTGTTAGGCGTATTAGGAGAGTGTTTCTTAGTAGATGCTGTTGCAAGACGTATTTTAGTTACTTCTGAGAGTCTTGTGTGTGAGAGAAGCTGGAATCACACTCAGAGTGCATAGTTTGATAAGGCCGCATTGACCACTATGTTGAAATACCCATTGGTAGTGTGTTTACATCTGTGTTGTGTTTCAGACGTTCCTGCGGTTAGAATTGCATTTGGAACACACATGTTACTCAGTTCTTGAAACACTTCTTTTCTGTAGTCGCCTTTGCAGTTTCCTTGTTTCCTTAGTTAGAAAAGACATGTATTCATGTTTTAGTGGTGAAACGCATAGGAACTGTGTTTCAATGTGTTAGGCGTATTAGGAGAGTGTTTCTTAGTAGATGCTGTTGCAAGACGTATTTTAGTTACTTCTGAGAGTCTTGTGTGTGAGAGAAGCTGGAATCACACTCAGAGTGCATAGTTTGATAAGGCCGCATTGACCACTATGTTGAAATACCCATTGGTAGTGTGTTTACATCTGTGTTGTGTTTCAGACGTTCCTGCGGTTAGAATTGCATTTGGAACACACATGTTACTCAGTTCTTGAAACACTTCTTTTCTGTAGTCGCCTTTGCAGTTTCCTTGTTTCCTTAGTTAGAAAAGACATGTATTCATGTTTTAGTGGTGAAACGCATAGGAACTGTGTTTCAATGTGTTAGGCGTATTAGGAGAGTGTTTCTTAGTAGATGCTGTTGCAAGACGTATTTTAGTTACTTCTGAGAGTCTTGTGTGTGAGAGAAGCTGGAATCACACTCAGAGTGCATAGTTTGATAAGGCCGCATTGACCACTATGTTGAAATACCCATTGGTAGTGTGTTTACATCTGTGTTGTGTTTCAGACGTTCCTGCGGTTAGAATTGCATTTGGAACACACATGTTACTCAGTTCTTGAAACACTTCTTTTCTGTAGTCGCCTTTGCAGTTTCCTTGTTTCCTTAGTTAGAAAAGACATGTATTCATGTTTTAGTGGTGAAACGCATAGGAACTGTGTTTCAATGTGTTAGGCGTATTAGGAGAGTGTTTCTTAGTAGATGCTGTTGCAAGACGTATTTTAGTTACTTCTGAGAGTCTTGTGTGTGAGAGAAGCTGGAATCACACTCAGAGTGCATAGTTTGATAAGGCCGCATTGACCACTATGTTGAAATACCCATTGGTAGTGTGTTTACATCTGTGTTGTGTTTCAGACGTTCCTGCGGTTAGAATTGCATTTGGAACACACATGTTACTCAGTTCTTGAAACACTTCTTTTCTGTAGTCGCCTTTGCAGTTTCCTTGTTTCCTTAGTTAGAAAAGACATGTATTCATGTTTTAGTGGTGAAACGCATAGGAACTGTGTTTCAATGTGTTAGGCGTATTAGGAGAGTGTTTCTTAGTAGATGCTGTTGCAAGACGTATTTTAGTTACTTCTGAGAGTCTTGTGTGTGAGAGAAGCTGGAATCACACTCAGAGTGCATAGTTTGATAAGGCCGCATTGACCACTATGTTGAAATACCCATTGGTAGTGTGTTTTACATCTGTGTTGTGTTTCAGACGTTCCTGCGGTTAGAATTGCATTTGGAACACACATGTTACTCAGTTCTTGAAACACTTCTTTTCTGTAGTCGCCTTTGCAGTTTCCTTGTTTCCTTAGTTAGAAAAGACATGTATTCATGTTTCAGTGGTGAAACGCATAGGAACTGTGTTTCAATGTGTTAGGCGTATTAGGAGAGTGTTTCTTAGTAGATGCTGTTGCAAGACGTATTTTAGTTACTTCTGAGAGTCTTGTGTGTGAGAGAAGCTGGAATCACACTCAGAGTGCATAGTTTGATAAGGCCGCATTGACCACTATGTTGAAATACCCATTGGTAGTGTGTTTACATCTGTGTTGTGTTTCAGACGTTCCTGCGGTTAGAATTGCATTTGGAACACACATGTTACTCAGTTCTTGAAACACTTCTTTTCTGTAGTCGCCTTTGCAGTTTCCTTGTTTCCTTAGTTAGAAAAGACATGTATTCATGTTTTAGTGGTGAAAACGCATAGGAACTGTGTTTCAATGTGTTAGGCGTATTAGGAGAGTGTTTCTTAGTAGATGCTGTTGCAAGACGTATTTTAGTTACTTCTGAGAGTCTTGTGTGTGAGAGAAGCTGGAATCACACTCAGAGTGCATAGTTTGATAAGGCCGCATTGACCACTATGTTGAAATACCCATTGGTAGTGTGTTTACATCTGTGTTGTGTTTCAGACGTTCCTGCGGTTAGAATTGCATTTGGAACACACATGTTACTCAGTTCTTGAAACACTTCTTTTCTGTAGTCGCCTTTGCAGTTTCCTTGTTTCCTTAGTTAGAAAAGACATGTATTCATGTTTTAGTGGTGAAACGCATAGGAACTGTGTTTCAATGTGTTAGGCGTATTAGGAGAGTGTTTCTTAGTAGATGCTGTTGCAAGACGTATTTTAGTTACTTCTGAGAGTCTTGTGTGTGAGAGAAGCTGGAATCACACTCAGAGTGCATAGTTTGATAAGGCCGCATTGACCACTATGTTGAAATACCCATTGGTAGTGTGTTTACATCTGTGTTGTGTTTCAGACGTTCCTGCGGTTAGAATTGCATTTGGAACACACATGTTACTCAGTTCTTGAAACACTTCTTTTCTGTAGTCGCCTTTGCAGTTTCCTTGTTTCCTTAGTTAGAAAAGACATGTATTCATGTTTCAGTGGTGAAACGCATAGGAACTGTGTTTCAATGTGTTAGGCGTATTAGGAGAGTGTTTCTTAGTAGATGCTGTTGCAAGACGTATTTTAGTTACTTCTGAGAGTCTTGTGTGTGAGAGAAGCTGGAATCACACTCAGAGTGCATAGTTTGATAAGGCCGCATTGACCACTATGTTGAAATACCCATTGGTAGTGTGTTTACATCTGTGTTGTGTTTCAGACGTTCCTGCGGTTAGAATTGCATTTGGAACACACATGTTACTCAGTTCTTGAAACACTTCTTTTCTGTAGTCGCCTTTGCAGTTTCCTTGTTTCCTTAGTTAGAAAAGACATGTATTCATGTTTCAGTGGTGAAACGCATAGGAACTGTGTTTCAATGTGTTAGGCGTATTAGGAGAGTGTTTCTTAGTAGATGCTGTTGCAAGACGTATTTTAGTTACTTCTGAGAGTCTTGTGTGTGAGAGAAGCTGGAATCACACTCAGAGTGCATAGTTTGATAAGGCCGCATTGACCACTATGTTGAAATACCCATTGGTAGTGTGTTTACATCTGTGTTGTGTTTCAGACGTTCCTGCGGTTAGAATTGCATTTGGAACACACATGTTACTCAGTTCTTGAAACACTTCTTTTCTGTAGTCGCCTTTGCAGTTTCCTTGTTTCCTTAGTTAGAAAAGACATGTATTCATGTTTTAGTGGTGAAACGCATAGGAACTGTGTTTCAATGTGTTAGGCGTATTAGGAGAGTGTTTCTTAGTAGATGCTGTTGCAAGACGTATTTTAGTTACTTCTGAGAGTCTTGTGTGTGAGAGAAGCTGGAATCACACTCAGAGTGCATAGTTTGATAAGGCCGCATTGACCACTATGTTGAAATACCCATTGGTAGTGTGTTTACATCTGTGTTGTGTTTCAGACGTTCCTGCGGTTAGAATTGCATTTGGAACACACATGTTACTCAGTTCTTGAAACACTTCTTTTCTGTAGTCGCCTTTGCAGTTTCCTTGTTTCCTTAGTTAGAAAAGACATGTATTCATGTTTTAGTGGTGAAACGCATAGGAACTGTGTTTCAATGTGTTAGGCGTATTAGGAGAGTGTTTCTTAGTAGATGCTGTTGCAAGACGTATTTTAGTTACTTCTGAGAGTCTTGTGTGTGAGAGAAGCTGGAATCACACTCAGAGTGCATAGTTTGATAAGGCCGCATTGACCACTATGTTGAAATACCCATTGGTAGTGTGTTTACATCTGTGTTGTGTTTCAGACGTTCCTGCGGTTAGAATTGCATTTGGAACACACATGTTACTCAGTTCTTGAAACACTTCTTTTTTCTGTAGTCGCCTTTGCAGTTTCCTTGTTTCCTTAGTTAGAAAAGACATGTATTCATGTTTCAGTGGTGAAACGCATAGGAACTGTGTTTCAATGTGTTAGGCGTATTAGGAGAGTGTTTCTTAGTAGATGCTGTTGCAAGACGTATTTTAGTTACTTCTGAGAGTCTTGTGTGTGAGAGAAGCTGGAATCACACTCAGAGTGCATAGTTTGATAAGGCCGCATTGACCACTATGTTGAAATACCCATTGGTAGTGTGTTTACATCTGTGTTGTGTTTCAGACGTTCCTGCGGTTAGAATTGCATTTGGAACACACATGTTACTCAGTTCTTGAAACACTTCTTTTCTGTAGTCGCCTTTGCAGTTTCCTTGTTTCCTTAGTTAGAAAAGACATGTATTCATGTTTTAGTGGTGAAACGCATAGGAACTGTGTTTCAATGTGTTAGGCGTATTAGGAGAGTGTTTCTTAGTAGATGCTGTTGCAAGACGTATTTTAGTTAACTTCTGAGAGTCTTGTGTGTGAGAGAAGCTTCCAGGCCTCTGCACAATTTTTGGAACATGCAATGCACTGTTTTGGAGTGGATATAACAGTAGGAAATGTAAAAAAAATGTGGGTGAAGGCAGTCCTCATTAAAAACAGCACTACGGAAGTAGAGACAGGAGGATGTGAACTCTGTCATCCTGTACCCACAGAAGCGAGTAGAAGGGCATGCTTCAGGACCATAACTCAACTAAAGAAAGAAAGAAACAAATAAATGCGCTTGGATATGCTGACACCTGCATTATTAATGTTTTGCTGTAAGCAGAAAATAGGAATAAGTATGATACAAAGGAATAGAAATTTTGTTTCAAAAGAAAAAGGAAAAAACTGAAACTTCAAACCTTTCCGATCGAGAGGGAGACTTCCTATTTACCTACAGTCACTGGATTTTCCGCTTTGATACATGGTTGGCAGTTATGTAAGTTAAGTAAGGTTTGGTAACATAACTTACCTCTGATCAGAAAACGTACTGCTGGATGGTCATGCCAAAATCTCCTGCAGTGCTCATTGTCTGTCACAGTAGTAGGGTCAATAGTAAGTAAAGCGAGTAGCAGGAGCTCCAAAGGGACCTGTGAGATGTAACAGAAGAGAAGCCAGGTAGAAGGAAGAAGTGGGCTTGCTCTTAGTGGAGGAAGGCTTTGGACGCTGGTGAAGCTGACAGCATACCTTGTCAATGAATGAAAGATGATCCAGTAGACACACAGGTGGGTGGCGAATGGTGCAAAATACACCCTGTGAGATTCTAGATTCTGAACCAAGTGTGGTAGCCAAGCTCAAGGTCAGTTCCTATAACAGCAACAGCAACAACAGCAAAAAATAAATAGATAAGTAAGTAACTAAGTAAGTAAGTGAGTAAGCAAGTAAGTAAACAATACACTCAAGGTTAGAAAGTCCTGTATCTCAGTAACAGTGTACTTCTTACACACAAGTAGATTGGAGATGCAAGAATACACTGTGGGCATATACATAGTACGTCTAAGGGAAAAATTAATCCATTCAGTGCCTTACTTTCACAGTCATCAATCCATGGTTTTCAAATAACTTACCCACAGATGCTTTTACAGTGACCGACGTCAATTTGAGACTTGATGCTCCTTTCTTCAGTGCATTCAGTCCTCAGTCCTTTTCTGATACCTGGCTCAATGCAGTCAGTAGGTATTCCACAGCAATTGAGGTACAAGTTGATAAAAACATAGAGGATGAAATGTGTGTCTGCCAAGTCCAAGGCAAAAATATTTATTAGTCAACAGCAAGTCATTTTTAAATGACATGAACACAACTGGAAATGGACACATATTATTAAGGAGAGGTAGCCTTGTTCTTTTAAGATTGAAAAACTGGGCTACTCAAACCAATCAATTCTCAACCCACAGGAAACACCTGAGACCAACAGGATATCACAGACATACATCACAGTTCAGTATGATAGCAGAATCCAAATTACAAAGTACCAAAAATAAAAATTACGTTTGGAAGTCAAAACAGCATGAGGAACAAGGATAAAGGTCAAAACATCTGGAAGGTTAGGAAACACAGGCCTAGATCTCAAATATGTTTGTCATGCACTACAATAACTGTGTTTGACAGAAACTCTTTATCTTTCATTAAAGTGTTTTGCACTTATGGATATAAGGTTATGTGATTATAATGTAAGGGAAATCATAACAGGGTACCGAAAGCGAAAAGAGCTAGAGTCACAGGAAATAATGTCATGCACCATCAGTTTTCTATGCATCTGACTATGGAACAGTTTTTCGGTTTGGTTTTTAATGATGGGGTTCTTACGAGACAGGTAGGAAAGGTGGATTGGCCTGGAACTGGACAAGGAGACCAGACTCGGTTTCACCTCAACAAAATCACAGCTGCAAAAACATCTGTGTCAGCCTCCAATGCTGATCCAGAAGACATACCCCACTTTCAGGCTAAGGATGCAGAATTCACAGAGTCATCCACAAGTTACCTTTTGGATTTTCGAAGTGTGTTGTCTGTCATTGTTGCTCTGTTTTCTGGTTTTGTTTTGTCTCTGTGTGTTTGTTGTTGCTTTGGGATAGTGTATTCTTTGAAAAGACATCCTAACTATGTTGCTCTGTTGGGTTGTTTGTGTGTGTTTGAGATACTGTATTACTAATACCTAGCTCTGTTATTTTAATTGTTTCTTTGCTCTGTCATTGGAGAGACTAAAATACTTACTATGTTGCTCTGGCTGTCCAAAAAACTCACTGTGTTTGGTCTCTACTAGAACTCACAGATAGCCCTCTGCCTCTGCCTAGCCAATGCCAGACAAGCAGGAGCACAAAAGCACATCCAAACAAAGTCATCATCTCTATGTTCTATTGCTATTTGCTTGGAGAGTCCAAGGATATACTCCTCCTGAACTGCTGCGTGAAGAAAGCGAATAACACACACACATCGGCCTAAATGCTGTCTGTGCATGCTGAAAATTCCAGTGATACCTGAGCCTCTGGTACACACCTGTAGACAGAGTTGAGACTATGTGATGGATAAGGAAAACTGAGAAGCAAAGGAAGGGCCACTACCACTACCTCTGAAAGCACAATTACAGCTAATAGCACAATAGCTCAGACAGAGAACCAGAGTCAACATTCTGGAATAAAGACATAACAGCACCGTCAGTCAGAGAACTGACAGAGCTTGCCACCCTGCCACATTGCACCATAGAAATCCTGCACTCTTCGTGGCCACTGGACAGCAAAGAGCCACCCAGTGCATTCAGCAGCCTCTCTCTCCTACGGTCAGAAAAGCTCACGCTGCCTCCCAGACTCTCTCCTGTCCTCCCCTCCCTGTAGAGCCAAGGGAAAACCTCTGATGAAGTCCCTCGGAGCAGCCATGCTGCCATTTTGAATGGGTCCCACCGGCGCAGCTGAGGCGCTGTACAGAGAAGTGCGGCCCCAGAAGCTCTTGGGCCGCTCCCTCCGTGCGCACCTCCCCTGTGTTCCTTGGCGCCAGATTTGAGAACAGGACCGACCAACTGTACCGGACACTGACAGCGACCCATACTTACTTCCGGAAACCGGGAATAGCATGGAGGCAGTGAGCATGCGTCATTTCTGCTGGCATAATGATGTCAGTGCAGGGCGGAGGATGGTGTAAGCATCCAAGCCATCATTGGCTGGCAGAGACTGAGATGGAAAAAGGAAGCTGTTGCTCTGGAGATGGCTGTTTTTGCGGACAGCTGTTGAGCTTGCTGACGATCAAGGCAGAGGTTCCATCAGGAAGTGGAGGGAAAGATGAGTGCTGACCTGGGCACAAGAATGTTCTGCCGAAAGCTAACTGTTGTGAGAGAGAGGCACGGGGTGGGCGGAACATGCCAGACTCTGCTTGGACAGATCGGCGAGTTTAGGGCCTGAGAGAAGCTGTTCGTGGCGCTGCATGTAAAGAGACAGTATGGAAGACAGTGAAATGCTGAGAGAGAAAATCTAAGCGGGATACAAACAGCCAAGACAAAGAAGAATGGGACTCAGTGCACAGTCTAGCCAAGGAAGCCTAAGTACCTGCTTGCCGTCTGCCACTCAAAATACGAACTAGAAAGTTGAATGAGTCTAGCCAAAGAATGAGAGGGTACCATCTAACACTGTAGAATTGGAGACAGGGTCCGACGTAGACTTGCTTACGGCCTGTTTTGAAAGTCAAAGCAGGCTACACGTCATTTTGCGGAAAGGATTGTTTTTAATGTTTGTTAAAAGGGAGCTTAGAATCAGGAAAGCAGCAGTCATAACTGAGAAACAATTTGGCTACACATAAAGCAGGAGAGGTAAACATTAGGAAAACAGAATGAACATGTATTCTTGTGAGAATTATGAGCTAGCTTCAGGTTTTGAGAAATCCTGACTGACTGTCAGGATACTTTTCCTACAAGAGCTGTAGCATTTCAAATGAGACTTGTGATATCATCCCCTCAGAGCTGTAGCACTTCCACTGAGGACACAATGGCTGCCACAGAGCTCAGCAGGGCCTCGGCTCCCGGATAGCAGGATTTCTTTCAGTGTTGTGGGATATTGTATAGATGGGTATCGATATTCTGGTGAAGGAAAATGTCCTTGAAGATTGTAAAGGATCTTCCTACCTGTAAACACTTTAGGAGCCACCTAGCTCTCCATCTGATTAGGAAATTCCTCGCCTAAGGTAGAGTAAGGTCAGGATCCATGTGCTTGGGTACTGGAGGCAGGGCTGGGCATAGACAGAGATAATATAGAATGGAAAAGCACCTAGGGCTGGGGTGGAGAGGTAGGCAGGAGGAGAAGCTGGGAGGCAAGAAGAGGAGGAGCACAAGGAGAGAAACGTGGGAGGGTGGAATAACGTGGAATGCAGACACCTGGGTGATAAACCACTGAGAACTGCCTTGCACTGAAGAGGATGAGAAAAAGTTAAGAAAAAACAACAATGGAGTCATATCAAGAGACTGAAAGCTTAGTAACAATTTTATGTGGACGTGTGACAGAGATTCTGGACAGAGATGCTACAGAAAAAGGACAGTCAACACATAGCAAGAAAACACATGGCATCCCAGAGTCCAGCACACACAGATTCTACAATGAAACGAGAGAAACACGAGACAGATGGAGCTGAGGCAGAGGAAAGAAGAAGAGAAGGCACAGGGAAGGTGAAGTAAGCTCAAAGATAACAGTAGTCATTAAAAGGGTTAAGTTTGGGAGGAAGATAGAATAAAAGCAGGGAGTAAGTAATGAGTAAAAAAGACAAAGACAAGGAGAAATAAAACAGTTTTGAAGGCATTGTCAATCATTCACACCTCAGGAAATACTGTACCTAATGAGCAGTGAGAAAGGCAGGAGATGTGCAGTAGACGCAGGATAAGTAATTATAAAACAGAAAGGCCTCTTATGGAAAGAGGAGAGCGGGAGAAGAAGAAAGAATGAAAGGAGAAAGTGCACACAGATGTGGATTAATAAAGTTCCAGGAAAGGTACCAGAGATCTGTAGACCTTCAGTAAGAAGACAAAGTGGGGGGAACAGTAAGACAATAAAAAATAAAGGAAGATTACACAGACGTCCCCTTAAGGAAGGGAAGGATGAGCAAAAGAAAATCTTTCTGTGCAATAAAAGGAAGATATTATAACACAGTGCACATAAGCTCTGTATACTTTTGTTATGGATGCCTTAGGGATGAAAGCAGTAAAAGAAGAGCTAAATACTTGAACTGAGAGTGGCACAATACAGACTACATTTCTGTTGGCCTGTGATTTCAAACTGTGTCCTTGATTACCATGATGGCATACTGTGCTCTTACCAAGAAAAGTGTCAGAACAGAAAGCAAAGGGAAATCTCCTAGCCCTTTATGGGACCATGACTTAGATATAGGAGATAAATTAAGAGCAGAATTAGAAACTGGAAGTATGATGGAAAGAAAAGCAGAATCTACTTGCCTGTCACAAAGAAGCAGCCATGAGCACAGAAACAGATGACAAGTGGAATGCAAAAACGCAGACCTTGGTAGCAAAATTAGAACATTAGTTATAATTTAGGAATTCAGGAAGGAAGCAAGTAATTACCTGAGGAAGAAAATGCAGTGCCTGCCTAATGCTCCACCTTACAATGAAATGTGGCAGCTGAAGACTGTCAGGAAATCAACTCTGGCTTGCCCAGGCAATAGACCCAAAATGTGGGCTACTTCTGACAATCTACAAGGTTATGATGAACTTGGATGACAACATAAGGAAATGGTAGACTTAAAGAAAATTTAAAGGGGACATAGGAACCTAGGGAATGGACTCTCTTCATGGGAAACCTTATAGGAAGACTGCGCTGAGCACACATAAGGTACACCATGAGATTGGAGGGAATTGGCAAAAGCTGTATTAGAAGCTGCTCCTCAACTACAAAGGCTGACCAGAGGAACCTTTGGTAACGGGAAAAAGCAAACGAGCTACAGGAATTAGTATTCTAAGAGATCAATTGATAGGTGAAGGATGAATACACTGAACAAGAAGTGCAGAGTTGGATTGAGGGCAGTATTTTGGCATGCTGTCGTACGGTTGCTTTAAAACCTTGAGATACAGTTGAAGAGCCAGGACAAAGGTCTGACTCATGTACTAAAATCATGAGAGGGCCTAAAGAGGCATGCATAGAGGTTTTTTTTGCAGAGATTGTCCTCTGCTGTTCATATGACAGTAAATACTCAAAAGCAAGGGAGTTAAATCTCTGCTGTTTGACAAATGTTAATTCAGAATGTCAAAAGGCAATAAATAAGGCAGCCTTAAATAAAGTTTACTTCCCTAGATGAATGGATCAAAATCACTACTGATATGTTCATGGTCCTATCAAAAACTACAAACTGAAAGCTTTGGCTGAGGAAAGCCAGGACAGTTTAAAAAGGGCTACAGAAAAAAAAGAATAATGAAAATAATCTTTTGAGAATAAGGCACAAAGAAAATATAAGGTTCCTGGAATTTGTATAAGGTGTGTTTGGAAAAGGCAGACACTGGGCTAAGGAATGAATGCAGAATGATGACTGCTATTCAAGTATATTCAATGCTGTAGGAAAAACGCCCTAGGGTGCTTGGCTCATTGTTACTATCACAGAAAACAGGAGTCATCCATCTCTTAACTTCAGTAGATCAACATACCCTAAGACAACTTGATGCAGTTAGTGCCTTGCTAGCAGTGATGGAGCAGGTGCATTTACTAAAACAGATGGAATATAAGTTACTGAAAGATCAGTATTTTGGGAAGCAAATCTAAGTGATCAGAGACCTACCTAAGTTAACAATTCAGAGAGATGGATTGTTAATTACTGGATTATCAGGAACAGGAGCTGATGTCACAATCATCTCACAAGACTACTGGATTGGAAAGTGGACTCTTCAAGATGAATCTACTCAGCTCTTAGGTACTGGAACATTTTCTCAGATTAAAAAAAAGTGTAACAGGTGCTAAATGCATAAAAACAGAAATGCAAAATAGGAAGTATAAGGCCATATATAACCTACGCAGCTATGAATTCGAGGAGAGGACCTCCAGGGTTTATCATGGACTACAGAACCCAAAAGGGATTGTGGTAGCCAGATGTTCCTGTTATGAGCCACACCTACAACACCTGAGGCTGACATGATGAGTGTCCAGCCAAAAAGACACAAAGTATTGGATTTAAAAAATAAGGTATGGTTAATACAACTTCAACTTACATTTAAAAAAAGACAGGAGGGGTAGAGGAGGTTTGTGAAATTATCCATTTTACCATGAAATAGGAATTATTTAACTCTTAAGAGATATTGTCTCAGCATTTCTAATCTAATAATAATAATAGCCTGGAGTGTGTAGACTCCACCCCATGCCAGGGAAAGGCTGTGTTTTTGTCTTTTCAGAAGCAAAACATACAACTGAGAGTATCCAGAGAACAATGGGCTGAAGAAAGACATCAGAGAGTGTGGGCTAATGCCAAGCAAAATCCTCAGTAGTCCTACAAAAACAGACCACCATTGAAGGCCTTTCTAGCTGCTATGCTCCTGTGCTGTTTGGAGGGAGGGAGGTCTCCATACAGCATTGTGAAAGATAAGTGGCATGAATCATTCCTATTTCACCAGCCCCGGCTTAATACAGAACCTGGCAGTCAGAGACAGGGCATGAGAATGATGACATGGAATGGCCTAAGACAGCATGCTGATGATGCTATCAGTAACCCAAAGACGGTTCAGATCCACTGTTCATTATTTCTCTACCAACCGAGGTACAGCCTCCTTGACAAGAAGACATATGGGAAGCTGTTGGCTTCATAAAACCATCTTAATCTATGAAATCATCATGCAGATGAGTCTGCAGCTTGCAGGAAACCTGTTTAAATCAAGGCAGCTTTCACAGTGCTCATGTAAGATAAAAAAGATGCAAATACATGCTGATTATCACCACACTGTCTCCTGCTACTCTGCAAAGGCATTTGAACAGCATGAATATTGTGCTAAACTTTAGAAAACATTGGTGATTGTTCATGAACAATCGGTGAACTTTGGAAGTGATAAATGCTTGCTGTTATGTATGGGATGGTTACAATCATGAAGGACTTTCGAACTGTGCGTGCAGACTGCTGCTTACTGTCCAGAGAAAGAGCGAGTTCCATCCAAACAAAGGAAACATTTGGAGGGGAGTAAAGGAACATGAGATTTCTTGTGAGGCAGGGTTTGAGTTGCCACCAAAGTAGACGCAAGTGTGGCGGTGATGTGCTCAGGCAGGACTACATATACAGGAATTTGGTGATGGGGGAATGCCTTGAAATGCATGAGGAGTGATTTATTGCTCTTTTTCTTAGTGATGGGCACAGATATCTAATGTTTAACTGTATTGAATACCTTGTAAGGTGGATGGCATTCTTGATGAGGACTTAAGCTTGACTGCTTTTCCGATCAAGGATAAAAACAACTTGCTAGATGAAACAAACACCTGTCTCTAATACTGAAACTATGAGGTTGGTTATACACATGATGTATTTTTCAGTTACCAATACCGGTGCTGGCTGCCTGCCTCTCTGATACAGGACTTAGGAGCCCTGGACCTCAATATACCAGACATCCATTCATTAATTCATGCCACACAAAGGCAAGTACTGCCAACTGTGGTTCTCAGCCATGTGTTTTAAGGTCTGCTCCAAATATCTAAGGAACGGTTCATACAAAATTGTAAGTCACGTCTCAGTGAATCATGCCTCTTCCCAGAAATCCTGGATTTGAGGAGGTCTGTGAAATCTGAAAAATTGATAAGACCAGCTTAACACTTGGGATGGTGCTGGATCAGGAAGAAGTGGCATGAAAACACTGGCCTGTGTTGTGGGAGATTTTAGTTATGGATAATGTTCCAGTAAACTGTCCTTGTAGCACTGCGAAGGACTCACATCCTACCAGTAAACAAAGGAGTGGCTATCCAGCTCTCTCCATGAATAGGACATTCCTTAGCCTTAAGGAGATGAAGGTTAAGTTCCATTCATTTTGTAGATTGGAAGGCTGGGTGGAGACAGAGAGGATTTGGAATAAAAAAGAACTAGAGCAAGGGCTGGGAGATGGAAGAAGAAGCTAGAGAGCAGGAGGAGAGCATGGGGTGAGGAAGCCTTGGAGTGAGCTCTCTGCCTAGCAGCCTGGGTATAGAATTCCCTGAGATTCAACATGGTTTCTGATTAATAAAGAGCTTTGAAAAATTCAACTCTGGACTCTCATTAAGTGCATGAAAGAATAAATTAACAGGCCTGAAAAATGCACACAATATATCTTCAGTTCACAGGGGCCAAACTGGCAAATATTTACGCTAAGACCATCTTCCCCACCAGAGGGGGGCATGTGTGGAGTTTCCAAGGCAACAACAAGAAGGGTCAAAACAGGTGCACTTGCAAGAACGACGTTAATGATGATGAGGTGGAAGGCATGTGTAAGCAATGGGTCACAGTCAACAAGGCAAATCAAAATACATACAAAACATTGATGCTCGACAGTTAGCCACAAAGCCATCATCCTGCTTTGTGACATTAAGAAGAAATCTCCTTAAGTAATCTTTGACTTCCATGAAATACGCTGCCTCTGGCCTTGTCTTTTTTTGCAGCTTAGGCTTGCTCAACAGCTGCCCCAAATGAGATTTAGCCAAAAGACACACACATAGCAGATCCTGAGCTCAAGGTGTGGGGGCTCACCACAGAAAAGTGGACAGCAGGCTGGGTACTTGGTTTGTTCCATCTCAATGATTTCCTAATTCGAGAGGCCAGTCACACACTTTTCAAGGTATGCAATAAAAATACTGTGGATGCCCTTTAAGAAAGCACTAAGATGTCCAACTACTAAAGTTGTATCTTTGGTTTTGGTAAGTTGTAAAGTCTTTCCTCAAGATTGGAAGGGAGCTGCCCAAATGAACTTGGTATCACAGCTGAGTGTGATTACACACTCCAGGAATCCAGTACTAAAAAGTCTTCAGGAAAAAAAGATGGATCAATGTTAGTTCAAGGCCAATGTGGCCTGTATAGCCAAACATAAGGTTTTGAATACAAACATGCATGTCTCTTGCAGGTATCAGAAGGCTTTCTACAGTCCACTAAAGCACCCATTCTCTATAGAATCCACACATAAGACACTCAATGACACTAACCCTAAATTTCTTAAGAGTCACATAGCCTGAATCTCTATTTCTTTTAGGAATGATTAGTGTTGGGATCCTGCAACGAGCAAAGTCTACAGCAGGCAGGGCTCTATGCTGAAGAGCTCTGCCCCCTAACACCTGACTGCAGACATACCCCATAGCCCAGGGGTCCCTCTGTGAGGAGCCATGAAAGTCACCTTTCCCCATTGATTCATCTATTATAGATCTGGACGCACCCTCACAGCCATATGTGCATCCCTCACCACCCTGCTAGGGACTCTGGGAGCCAAGACCCCATTCCTCACCCCCACCAGGAACCCCAAATGGTGCCAAAGACAACCGAGGAGGCGGTCTAATTCCCAATGGGGGGGAGGGGATGGTCTTGCTGTGCAAGGCTGGGAAACTCTCTCTGGGACTTAAAAGTCCTCATAAGGAAGCTCCCACTTGGAGCTTTCAGGGACACCACTCACTCCCAGCTGGCTTTGTGGTGCCCAACGTGAGAGCACAGGAAAAAAGGGAGGCCACCGACTAACACAAGTGACCCTGAGCTGGGCCTCACAACCCTTTCTGGATGGACTGGGAATCCCACCAATCACAGGCCATGTTAATAGCTGCACCCCCTCCAGAACCCTTTAGAAAGGACTGAGAAACCCTCATTTCTCAATTAAGCAGTCACTGCCAGGCCAAGATCATCAGACAGGAGAAAGAAGAACAGCTCTCCTGAGACGTTTCCCTACAGAGCTGCAACACCTGGCCAGAAGCTCCTCGGTACTGTTAGGAAATTATCCCTTCAGGCACGACTGCACCACCTCCACAGGGAGGCTACTCCCTTTGGTGTTGTGAGGTCCAGGGGTGGGCCATAACAATAGAACTTCACTTTTCCATCTCCTATTCCATCTCTTTAATAAAATAACCTCCCCCC
The DNA here is from genome assembly GCA_026225945.1 of Cricetomys ansorgei. Lineage (NCBI taxonomy): Eukaryota > Metazoa > Chordata > Mammalia > Rodentia > Nesomyidae > Cricetomys > Cricetomys ansorgei. The sequence continues at coordinate 10,917 of JAMJFZ010003869.1, read as the reverse complement.
AAAAATGGTGCAGAAACCCGGGATAGCTTCCCATAGTGTGCGTGCAATCCCCACCACTTTGGGAATCACAGCTGCATCAGGACACTATCTCCAGTCCATCAGCAGGAATTAGGTACGATTCCCCTTCTGGACTGTGTAAACACCCAGCCAGTCCAGCCAGGGTCTTGAAGGCTCTGCCTGGCCCTCTTCACCTGGCCTCATTCTACTATCCTTAGAGGTGACAGCAGCGGCAGAGCCAGGCACAGAAGGGGAAGAGCAGAAGAGAAGCTGGGCCCGCCCCCTGCCACTCAGACCCACCTCCTACACGCCCACTAGCTAGGGCGCATGTGCAAGACCCTGCTTTAGAATTTCTGTCAGGAGACAGAGGCTCACTCACAGGCGGATGCACAGCACGGCGGGTGGCAGGACAGGTAGCAGCGGGCAGAGGGGGGAGGGGCGAGCAGGGCAGGACGTGGCGGGCCAGGCAAGCCAAGCCACGGCTTGCTGGGGCTCGGAGGACTGTGCTGGAGCAGGTCATGCCGGGCCGGGAGAGACGCGGAGGACCCTAGGCAGGCCTGGGTCAGGCCCGAGAGGGCGGGGCGGGAAGGGCCTCGGTGGGCCTGGGCAGGTGGGGCGGGCAGGGCACAGCAGGTGGGGCTGAGGCAGCCGGGCCGAGCCATGGCGGACAGGGCTGTGCAGGCCAGGCAGGGCCCAGACGCTCCTTGGCGGACCAGGGCGAGCTGGAGCGGGCCGGGGCGGACGGGGACGGGACCGGAGCAGGCCCAGGCAGGCAGCGGCAGGTCAGGACGGGCCGCAGCAGTCACAGAAGGGGGCAGAGCCGGGAGAGGAAAGCGGCAACCAGCTGGGCCCGCCCTCTGCCGCTCAGACCCGCCTCCTACACGCCCACTAGCTAGGGCGCATGTGCAAGACCCTGCTTTAGAATTTCTGTCAGGAGACAGAGGCTCACTCACAGGCGGATGCGCAGCACGGCGGGTGGCAGGACAGGTTGCAGCGGGGAGAGGGGCGAGGGGCGAGCAGGGCAGGACGTGGCGGGCCGAGCATGTCGAGCGGGCCGAGCGGGCCGAGCACGAAGAGCGGGTTGGGCGCAGTGGGCTGAGCCGTGGCTTGCGGGGGCGCGGCGGACAGGGCTAGAAAGGGCCAGGCCGGGCCCGGGTGAGCCGTAGCAGGCCCAGGGCATGCCCAGGCTTGCCTGAGCAGTTGTAGCGGGCCTGGCAGGTTGGGCGGGCCGGGCGCAGCAGGCAGGGCTGAGGCAAACAGGACCTAGCCATGGTGGGCAGGCCAGGCAGGGCCCAGTTGTGCCTTGGCAGGCTGGGGAAGCCAGGGCTGGCCGGTGCAGGCAGGGATGGGATGGAGCAGGCCCAGGCGGGCAGCAGCAGGCCAGGCCAGGCCGGGCCAGACCACAGTAGGCACAGAAGGGGGAAGAGCCGGGAAAGAAGGAGCAGCTACCAGCTGGGCCGGCTCTCTGCTGCTCAGACATGCCTCCTACACGCCCACAAGCAAAGGCGCACATGCTTTAGCATTCCTGTCAGGAGACAGAGGCTTACTCATGGGCGGACGTGCAGCATGGGGGGCAGTGAGACAGGTAGTGGCATGCAGCCAGCTGACGGGTGAGCAGGGCAGGAGGTGGCCGGCCAGGTGGGCCGGGCAGACCGGGCGCACTGGGCCGAGCCACGGTTTGCTGGGGTGCGGCAGATGGGGCTGGAGAGGGCCAGGCCAGGCCTGGGTGAGCCGTAGCAGTCCTGTGGAAGGTCCGTGGCGGGCCGGGCCGGTTTGGTGTGCAGAGTGCAGCAGGTGGGGCCAAAGCTGGATGGGGCCGAGCCATGGCGGGCAGGGCTGGGGCAGGCCAGGCAGGGTCCAGGTGTACCTTGGCGCCAGAGACTCTCTTGCTCTGGACACCTTGGGCCTTGGGCCGCTCCAGCAGCTCTTATTCCCCTGCATGTGAGGCAGGGACCAGCCTATTCAGGATTCCCTCTTAAAGCCCCTTGCCGTTTATTCCAGAGGGGGTGCCCAGGAGCATGTGAGTGTGGGTGAGTGTGGGTGTATCATTTCTTCTCTGCCCATTCTTTCCTCACCTTCTCACCTCACTTGTGGGCCAGATGCTTAACCAGCTACCTGCTTAGAACACCTATTATGGCACAGCGTGTGTACAGAGCAACGCACACCTTTCTCTCCTTACATGTATGGGCCTTGTTAAGAATCCAGCCCATGGAATCCCAAGCACTAGAGGCATGCACAGCACTGTCAAGCGAAATGACCACTGGGAGTTGAAGTTCTGGGGCCTTGCAGGCCTTATAGAGCCCGCTGATCGCCCAAAGGGATTCTGGTTCACCCAGCGCCTTTGCAACATGCTACAAGGGTTACGGAGTTCAAAAGAGGGAGACAATTAATATATGTAACATGTAATTAAGTTTCCTGATTCACAACTAAGGTATATTTGTGGCTCCTAACATTATTGTTAAGTGTAAAAACTTCTATCAACAGACAGTAATTAAGGAGAACAGATAACTAATGGGAACAAAAGGTTTGACCATCAGTTTAAAATTTAAAAACTGGCACTAAAGAAGTGGTAGAAATGTTTGCTAAATCCAGACGTTTAGTTTCAGCACATTACGATTTTTAATACATCGAACAGCCGAAACTAAAATGGTTCTTCTGGGCAGGGAGGGGAAATCTTACTTCCTTACTTTTAGGGGGAAATATATTTTTGAAAGAAATCATGTTTCTTCAATGAGATTCTAATGAAACCAGGCAGTTGTGGCGGCAAACGTGTTTAAGCCCGGGACTGGACAAGAAGAGGCAGACAGATCTCTGTGACTCCCAGCCCAGCCTGGTCTACAAGGTAAGTTACAGGACTGCCAGAGTTAAATCAGAGACATCCTGTTTTGGGGGTTGGGCAGAATTGATTTTAACTTTTGTAAAAAGAATGTATGAAATGAGGAAAATTAAAGGATACCTTGTATTCTGTATAGCACCTATGCTTCACATTTAGCCATTCTACTTAGCTAGAAGTAAAAATATATTAATCAGAAATTCAGAAATTCATCTTCTGACACAAGACTCTGAATAAAGACAACCATGCATTACTTCACAAATTTTCCAAAGCATTTCCGGAGGTTAGCTGAGCACTACGGTCTATAACTGCTCTGGCTTAGGCCAGTAGCAATTAGCCTCCTGTATTCCCATGAAGAAAAAAGGTGGATAAATTATGAGTACATATTAGCTATGTCAAGCAGTACCTTCTGTGGAGAATAATACACATCAAGAAAGGAGAATGGGGTATACTAAAAGAGATAGAGCAGGTAGTGGTGGCACACGCCTTGGGAAGGAAGCTAGGCACATCTCTGTGAACTCCTGGACAGCCAGAGTTACATCAGAGAAACCCTGTCTTAACAAAAAAAAAAAAGAAATCTCACCAGGAAATAATAGACAGGATTCAAAGGGAGGGTCATGGAGATTGCCAGAGGAAAAGCATACTAAAGGAGACTAAAAGAGTAAAAGTCAACATAGATCATCATCAGGATGCTTTTAAAGTGCTACAAAAACTCTTAATTATCTGTTCCTTATTAATTATGATATCTTTTTTAAGTGTATGGGTGTTTTGCCTTTATGTGTCTCTTTCTACCACCAACGTGCAGTATGTGTGGAGGCTAGAAAAGGATGTCAGGCCTCATTGGAACTGGAATTACAGCTGATTAGCTGGTCGTGGGCCACCATGGAGGGGGTCAAACGTGAGGCCTGTGAAGAAGTGAGTTGCAGTTAATACTGAGCCACTTCTGCAACCCAAAATTATTTTATGAATATAGAGTTTTGCTTACAGGTTATTCCTGAGCACCACACGTTCTCATTTTTAACCTTTGTCTTCTGTTTCTGTCTCCTTTATAGATACTGAAGTCCCCTTTCATAATGAGAAACGGAGCCAGCAGAATACATATGCTTACTCCCAAGACGTTTCTTCAGAACTACCTTTTCCCTATGCCTCCAAGGCCTTGGCTTCACATCATTTCAAGTATGTATGAGAAAGATACCGTGCTGTCATACACCACCATGCAAGTTTACAAAGCAGCAGAGGGAAGCAGTCCTCCCTTCCAGGCCTCCCATTGCCATCATTTACCTACACAGTAGCCAAGAGCCAGCATTGTATATACCCTCGTTGGGGTTAATACCCTTTATTTCCTCGCCACTCATCATGGTCATAACGGAGACTTAGGTCCCCATACTAGGTTTTATTCAGATGGCTCATGTAGGCAGTTTCCAAGCTTTCTTGTGAGGGGACAGATGTGACTTTACTCTGACAGATAGAATTCCGGCCAAACCAGATTGCATTAATTTAGCAAGCAGTATGAGTGCTATTCTGATTTCACGGGTATCCATGCTCTTTTCTGAAAAATTCGGTGTCGCCATCATCACAGTTATAATAGGTTTAGGGATAGCACGACACAATGAACATTTCCTCTTGCCACATTTTCCCAGCTGGTTCAAAATCTTGAGGATAGTAAGCACTTAGTGGCTTTTTTCCCTCATTTTCAGTCACCTTAATGCTTTAATGTATTTATATAGAAAAGGGGCCCAAGAGCCTTGGTCAAGCAGAAATATCAAACTTCTTCTGTGGTATTACTGGCATAAGTTTTGTGAATTTGCATAATTTTATTAAAGATTAAAATTTTTTTGTGACATTGTTGGGGTATGTACACAGAGTACAGTGAGTGTGGGTGCCATCGAGAAGACAGTATTGTATTCTCTGGAGCTGGAGTAACAGGCAGTTCTGAGAAGCTTAATGTCAGGGCTACAAACTAAACTTGGGTCCATAGTAATACCTGGACTTGACCACTGGATCCTTTCTCTAACCAATAAATTTGTATTTCAGAGTCACACTTTTGATATTCCTGTTTGACTCTTTTCTGTAAAAATTAATTCGTTTGGCTAGTCAGTGGTAATGCATGCATGCGTTTAATCACAGCATTCAGGCAGCAGAGGCACGGGAGTTTCTGAGTTCAAGGCCAGCCTGGTCAACAGAGCAAGTTTCGAAACAGTCAGGCAGACACAGAGGAACCCTTCTGTAACCTCCCATTCTCTAAGAAATAATGTATTATATTTGTTTTCTTAAAATGTAGCTGTTTTCTACCAACTTGGATCTGGGCTCTCAAGCCTTCTTTGATTGGAGGTGGATTGTAACTGTTACTGTTTCACACTGCTAATGGAACAGCCCTTTCTGCCTGTCTTAATCTGTCTAAAGCTGGAGAACTGGACTTAACTTCTAAAAATCTTCGATGCCTTTAAATGTAGCTAACATGCTTTTCCATCCACAGTCCTCTGAAGTTTTTTTTTTTTTTTCATCTAAGCCCAGTTCCTGTCTGCCTGCCTTGTCATCTTCATCCTCAGGAGCAAATTGTCTAACTCCTCTGACTTACTCTAACTATGAGAAATCCAACTGACACTGCATCCTATTACTAAGTCACTAAAGAAGTTGTCAGAAGTCCAAGCAGCATGCAACCATAAGGAAGGCTGAAATATGTACGAGAAAAAGTATTGGAAATGTGTCCCTGTACAGTTTTTTTTTTCCTTTGGACAGACGGTCACTGTAATTCTCTGACTAGTCTAGAATGTGGTGATCCCATCAGACGCTGGGCCTAGATTCTGCTCTGAACCTCTGGCTCCTATTGCCTATTCCAATATTGGCAGAATCTTCTGAGCAAAGCTGAGTCAAAAGTATTATCATCACCCAATTGGTGTTTCTTTTAGGTAGCTTCATCATGTGAGGCTGGTATGCAGAGTGAGTTACAGACTTCCAGAGTTAAAACAGAGAAACCCTTTCTAGGGGTGTGATCAAAATTGATTCTAACGAGCTATTACTTTTGTAAATAGAATATATGAAATGAGGACAATTACATAGGAACTTGTTTTCTGTATAACTCCTATGTTTCACATTTAGCCACTCTAGTTATCTAGCTTAAAAATATATTAATCAGAAATTCTTCTGACACAAGACTCTGAATAAAGACAACCATGCTTTACTTCACAAATTTTCCAAAGCATTTCCGGTGGCTAGCAGAGCACCATGGTCTATAACTGCTCTGGCTTAGGCCAGTAGCAATTAGCCTCCTGTATTCCCATGAATAAGAACAGTGGGTAAATTATGAGTACATATTAGATATGTCAAGCAGTACCTTCTGTGGACAATAATACATCAAGAAAGGATAGTGGGGTATAGTAAAAGAGATAGACCAGGTAGTGGTGGCACACGCCTTAGGAAGGAAGCTAGGCACATCTCTGTGAACTCCTGGACAGCCAGAGTTACATCAGAGAAACCCTGTCTTAACAAAAAAAAAAGAAATCTCACCAGGAAATAATAGACAGGATTCAAAGGGAGGGTCATGTAGATTGCTAGAGGAAAAGCATACTAAAAGGAGACTAAAAGAGTAAAAGTCAACATAGATCATCCCCAGGATGCTTTTAAAGTGCTTACTAAAACTCTTAATTCTCTGTTCCTTATTAATTATGATATCCTTTTTAAGTCTATGGGTATTTTGCCTTCATGTGTCTCTTTCTGCCACCAACGTGCAGTATGTGTGGAGGCTAGAAAAGGATGTCAGGTCTCATTGGAAGTGGAATTACAGCTGGTTAGCTGGTCCTGGGCCACCATGGAGGGAATCAATGTGAGGCCTCTGAAGAAGTCAGATGCAGTTAATAATGAGCCACTTTTGCAACATAAAATCATTTTATGAATATAGAGTTTTGCTTGGAGGTTATTTCTGAGCACCACACATTCTCATTTTTAACCTTTGTCTTCTGTTTCTGTCTTCTTTATAGATACTGAAGTCCCCTTTTATAATGAGAATCGGAGCCGGGAGAATACATATGCTTTCTCCCAAGACGTCTCTTCAGAACAACCTTCCCCTTTGCTTCCAAGGATTTGGCTTCACATCATTTCAAGTATGTATGAGAAAGATAACATGCTGTCATACACCACCATGCAACATTAAAAAGCAGCAGAAGGAAGCAGTCCTCCCTTCCAGGACTCCCACTGCCATCATTTACCTACACAGTAGCCAAGAGCCAGCATTGTATATACCCTCGTTGAGGTTAATATCCTTTTTCCACACCACTCATCATGGTCATAATAGAGACTTAGGTCCCTATACTAGGTTTCATTCAGATGGCTTATGGCGGCAGTTTCCAAGCTTTCTTGTGAGGGGACAGATGTCACTTTACTCTGACAGATAGAAGTCCGGCCAAACCGGACTGCATTAATTTAGCAAGCAGTATGAGTCCTGTTCCAGTTTCATGGGTAGCCATGCTCTTTTCTGAAAGACTCGGTGTCGCCATCATCACAGTTTAATAGGTTTAGGGATAGCACCACACAATGAACATTTCCTCTTGCCACATTTTCCCAGCTGGTTCAAAATCTTGAGGATAGTAAGCACTTAGTGGCTTTTTTCCCTCATTTTCAGTCACCTTAATGCTTTAATGTATTTATATAGAAAAGGGGCCCAAGAGCCTTGGTCAAGCAGAAATATCAAACTTCTTCTGTGGTATTACTGGCATAAGTTTTGTGCATAATTTTATTAAAGATTAAAATTTTTTTTGACATTGTTGGGGTATGTACACAGAGTACAGTGAGTGTGGGTGCCATCGAGAAGACAGTATTGTATTCTCTGGAGCTGGAGTAACAGGCAGTTCTGAGAAGCTTAATGTCAGGGCTGCAAACTAAACTTGGGTCCATAGTAATACCTGGACTTGACCACTGTATCCTTTCTCTGACCTATAAATTTGCACTTCAGAGTCACACTTTTGATATTCCTGTTTGACTCTTTTCTGTAAAAATTAATTTGTTTAGCTAGGTAGTGGTAATGCATGAATGCCTTCATCACAGCATTCAGGCAGCAGAGGCACGGGGGTTTCTGAGTTCAAGGCCAGCCTGGTCAACAGAGGAATTTTCAAAACAGTCAGGCAGACACAGAGAAACCCTTTCTGTAACATCCCCTTCCCTAAGAAATAATGTATTATATTTGTTTTCCTAAAAAGTAGCTGTTTTCTACCAACTTGGATCTGGGCTCTCACGCCTTCTTTGATTGGAGGTGAATTGTAACTGGTACTGTTTCACACTGCTAATGGAACAGCCCTTTCTGCCTGTCTTAATATGTCTAAAGCTGGAGAACTGGTTAGGGTTAGGGATTTAGGGTTAGGGTTAGGGTTAGTGTTAGGGTTAGGGTTTTAGGGTTAGGGTTAGGGTTTGGGTTAGGGTTAGGGTTAGAGGGTTAGTGTTAGGGTTAGGGGTTAGGGTTAGGGTTAGGGGTTAGGGTTAGGGTTCGGGTTAGAGGGTTAGGGTTAGGGGTTATGGTTAGGGTTAGGTTTAGGGTTTGGGTTGGGGTTAGAGGGTTAGGGTTAGGGGTTTAGGGTTAGGATTAAGGGTTAGGGTTAGGATTAGGGGTTAGGGTTAGGGTTAGTTACTTCTGAGAGTCTTCTGTGTAAGAGAAGCTGGAATCACACTTAGAGTGCATAGTTTGATGAGTGCGCATTGACCACTATGTTGAAATAGCCATTGATAGTGTGTTTACATCTGTGTTGTGTTTCAGACATTCCTATGGTTAGGCTTACGGTTAAGGTTAGGATTAGGGTTAGGGTTAGGTTTTAGGGTTAGGGTTACGGTTAGAGGGTTAGAGGGTTAGGGGTTATGGTTAGGGTTACGGTTAGGGTTAGGGTATGGGTTAGGTTTTGGGTTAGAGTTAGGGTTAGAGGGTAAGGGTTAGGGTTATGGGTTAGGGTTAGGGTTATGGGTTAGGGTTAGGGTTATGGGTTAGGGTTAGGGTTATGGGTTAGGGTTAGTGTTTAGGGTTAGGGTTAGGGTTAGGGTTAGGTTTAGGTTGAAAAGTGCGCATTGACCACTATGTTGAAATACCCAATGATAGTGTGTTTACATCTGTGTTGTGTTTCAGACATTCCTACGATTAGGGTTACGGTTAGGGTTACGGTTAGGGTTAGGGTTTTAGGGTTAGGGTTAGGGTTAGTGTTAGGGTTTTTAGGGTTAGGGTTAGGTTAGGGTTAGGGTTAGGGTTACGATTAGGGTTAGGTTTAGGATTTGGGTTAGGGTTAGGGTTAGGGTTAGTGTTAGGGTTAGAGGGTTAGGGTTAGGGGTTAGGGTTAGGGTTAGGGTTAGGGTTAGTTAGGGTTTTAGGGTTAGGGTTAGGGTTCGTGTTAGGGTTAGGGATTTAGGGTTAGGGTTAGGAGTTAGGGTTAGAAGTTAGGGTTACGGTTAGTAGTTAGGGTTAGGGTTAGGGTTAGAGTTAGGTGTTAGGGTTAGGGTTAGGTTTAGGGTTAGGGTTAGGGTTAGGGTTAGGGGTTAGTTTTTTGGGTTAGGGTTAGGGTTATAGGGTTAGGGTTGGGTTAGGTGTTTAGGGTTAGGGTTAGTGTTAGGGGTTAGGGTTAGGGTTAGGGTTAGGGTTAGGGGTTAGGGTTAGGGTTAGTGTTAGGGTTTAGGGGGGTTAGGGTTAGGGGTTATGGTTAGGGTTAGTGGTTAGGGTTAGGGTTAGATAGGTTAGGGTTAGGGGTTATGGTTAGAATTAGGGTTAAGGTTAGGGTTAACGGTTAGGGTTTGGGTTAGGGTTAGGGTTAGGGTTAGGGTTAGGGGTTAAGGTTAGGTGTGGGTTAGGGATAGGTTTAGGGTTAGGGGTTAGGGTAGGGATAGGGTTAGTTACTTCTGAGAGTCTTCTGTGTGAGAGAACTTCGAATCACATTCAGAGTGCATAGTTTGATGAGAGTGCGCATTGACCACTATGTTGAAATACCCATTGATAGTGTGTTTACATCTGTGTTGTGATTCAGACGTTCCTACGGTTAGAATTCCATTAGGAACACACATGTTACTTAGTTCTTGAAACACTTCTTTTCTGTAGTCGCCTTTGAAGGTTCTCTGTTTCCTTAGTTAGAAAAGACATGTATTCATGTTTAAGTGGAGAAACGCATAGGAACTGTGTGTCAATGTGTTAGGCGTATTAGGAGAGTGTATCTTAGTAGATGCTGTTGCAATACGTATTTTAGTTACTTCTGAGAGTCTTGTGTGTGAGAGAAGCTGGAATCACACTCAGAGTGCATAGTTTGATAAGTGAGCATTGACCACTATGTTGAAATACCCATTGATAGTGTGTTTACATCTGTGTTGTTTTTCAGACGTTCCTGCTGTTAGAATTGCACTAGGAACACACATGTTCCTTAGTTCTTGAAACACTTCTTTTCTGTAGTCGCCTTTGAAGGTTCTCTGTTTCCTTAGTTAGAAAAGACATGTATTCATGTTTTAGTGGAGAAACGCATAGGAACTGTGTTTCAATGTGTTAGGCGTATTGGGAGAGTGTTTCTTAGTAGATGCTGTTGCAATACGTATTTTAGTTACTTCTGAAGAGTTGTTGTGTGTGCGAGAAGCTGGAATCACACTCAGAGTGCATAGTTTGATAAGTGCGCATTGAACACTATGTTGAAATACCCATTGATAGTGTGTTTACATCTGTGTTGTGTTTCAGACGTTCCTGCGGTTAGAATTGCATTTGGAACACACATGTTACTTAGTTCTTGAAACACTTCTTTTCTGTAGTCGCCTTTGAAGGTTCTCTGTTTCCTTAGTTAGAAAAGACATGTATTCATGTTTTAGTGGAGAAACGCATAGGAACTGTGTTTCAATGTGTTAGGCATATAGGGGGGTGTTTCTTAGTAGATGCTGTTGCAATACGTATTTTAGTTACTTCTGAGAGTCTTGTGTGTGCAGAAGCTCACACTCAGAGTGCATACTTTGATAAGGCCGCATTGACCACTATGTTGAAATACCCATTGGTAGTGTGTTTACATCTGTGTTGTGTTTCAGACGTTCCTGCGGTTAGAATTGCATTTGGAACACACATGTTACATACTTCTTAAAACAGTTGCTTTTGT